>JACMZG010001893.1:31139707-31199196 GCA_018340805.1 Microvelia longipes | reverse complement strand
GAGCATTGAAGACTCTTAATGCATTGGTTTACACAAAGACTAAATTATTGCATACTTTTTTAAGCTCCCAAGATAAGATATAAAAAACTAAAAAAAATAGAAAAACCTCCTTAATAAACTATCCTATCTTCTCTAGTTTTAAACTTCCGGTCCTAATAATATGACAGCTGAGATCTGTTGAAGTGTAGCCTTAATCCATCTATTTATTTATTATTCATGATTCCTTCTCTTTGCTTGTAACCTGAAACTAATAAAAATACTCATAACATGTCCCCAAAATAATCTTGTTGCTAAATAAAAAAAATAATAACTTTAATTTGACCCCTCTTCCCCATCTTTCTTTATGAATTTAACATTTTTCATCTAATGAAAATTTATGTCTTTAATTATCCCCCCTCTAGTTCGCTAATTGTTCCTGGGATAGAAGGTTACTGACATATATTACTAAAAAAACACAAAAAAGAGCCCACCTTTCAAGCACAAGCATACAATGAAAAAGCTAAACAATTTTTGTAAGTCTATGACAGCATATTTCCTATAAAAGGTAGCATTAATTGAAATGCAATTGAATGATTACATGTATACAACTTTTAGATCTATTACACCCCCCCCCACCAAGAACATTTTCTCTTCACGACTCCTGAAGTGGGAGACTAAATAGAATGGTAATGCAAGGGACATAAATTCATGCACTAGCATGATTTATGCATGTAGCTTTTCCTCTTTACCTAAATTTAATGAGAACACCTTCCGAGCATTGAAGACTTAATCCTGTTACACAAAACATAAATATGCATACCTTTTTAAGCTCCTAAGAAAATGATATAAAAAACTAAAAAAATAGAAAAACCTCCTAATGAACTATCCTATACTTTCTATGTTTTAAACTTAGGTCCCAATAATGACAGATAACAATGTTGAAGTGTAGCCTCAATGCCATCTATTTCCTTTATTATTTTAAAGCTTCCTTATCTTTACTTGTAACCTGCAACTAATAAAATACCATAACTGTCCAAAAAAATCTTGTTGATTAAAAAAAATTATATAACTCTAATTTGACCCCCTTCCCAACTCTGTTCTTTCATAATTATACATTTTTCATATAATGAAAATTTATGCAAGATGGATCTCATACAACCCCCCCACCCTAAAAAAAATTCTCTTCATGCTCACAGAGTAAGAGAAATAGAATGTAATGCACGAGACATAAATTTACGCACTAGCATGATTCAGCATGTAGCTTTTCTTTTTCCTCAATTAATGAGAAACCTTCTGAGCATTGAAGACTTAATTCACTGTTTACCAAAGACAAATAAATTGCATACTTTTTAAGCCATAAAATGATATAAAAAACTAAAAAAAAATAGAGTTAAAAACCTGCCAATTATTTATTTAATTTAATGAACTGTTAAAATTTGACTCTTTCCACCCTCTTGTTTTTCTTTTCATGATGTTCCTGGGATATACATTTTCCATATATGAACATTTATGCAAAGATGGATCTCATACAACCCCCCCCCCCCTAAAAAAAATTTTCTTCATGCTCTAGCAGAGTGGAGACAAAATAGAATGGTAATGCAAGGGACATAAATTCACGCACTAGCATGATTCATGCATACTTTTCATCTTTTACTAAATTACTGAGAACACCTTCTAAGTCAAAGACTGTAAAGATGGTAACAAAGACATAAATCTTGCACACTTTTTAACTCCCAAAAGAATGATAAAAAAAAACTAAAAAAAAAAATAGAAAAACCTTCTATGAACTATCTTAGATTCTTCTATTTTAAACTTCATTTCCCAATAAATGAGAGCTACAGATCTTTAAAGTAGCCTCAATGCCATCTATTCCTTATTATTTTAAAGTTTCCTTACTACTGTAACCTGAAACTAATAAAATACTCATAATGTCCAAAATAAATCTTGTTGATTAAATAAAAAATTCATAACTCTTAATCGACCCCTCTTCCACCCTCTGTTCTTTCATGAATTAATACATTTCATAATAAAAAATATATGTCTTTCATTTATCCCCCCTCTAGTTCTGCTAATGTTCCTACAGGATAAAGACTAATGCATACAGAAGTGATCATAAAACACAAATTCAAAGCCCACCTTTCAATTTACACGAAGCATACAATGCAAAAGCCTACAAAAATTTGTAAGTCTAAGACAGCATAATATTTCCCATAAAACTCCATAATGAACTGCCATTGAAGATTGCAGGTATAAAGCAACTTTCTAGATCGCATACATTCCCCCCCCCCTTTTAAATAAAATATAATAACTAAATAAATAAGATAAAAAAAGATTAAAATAAAAAATATATATAAAGATAGAAATAAAAAATAAAAAAAATAATATTTGTTAAATAAAAAATTATATAATTTAATTTGACCCCTCTCCTCCCCTGTTTTCCATGAATTTACATTTTTCATATAATAAAAATAATAGTCTTTTATTTATCCCCCTCTAGTTCTGCTAATTGTTCCTGGGATAGAATAACAAATGAGATGATCAGAAACAAAAAAGCCCACCTTTCAATCACAAGCATACAATGCAAAAGCTAAACAATTTTTGTAAGGTCCATGACGCATATTTCCCATAAAGTAGCATTAATTGATAGTGCATATTGAATGATTGCAGAAACAACTTTTAGATCCATACATCCCCCCCCTAAAAGAAAATTTCTTCTTCACGACTCCGATTAAGAATGGAGACTAAATCAGCATGGTAATGCAAGGGAATAAATCATGCACTAAATGAAAATGCAGTAGCTTTTCCCCTTTTCCTAAATTTTATGAGTAACACCTTCTGAGCATTGAATCTAATTTCAAGGTTACACAAAAACATAATTATTGCATACTTTTTAAGCTCCCAAGAAAATGATAAAAAAAACTAATAAAAATCTCCTTATGAACTACCTTACTTCTCTGTGTTTAAACTTCAGGTTCAAATAATGAAGCTAAGATCTGTTGAAGTGAGCCCTTATGCCATCTTTCCTTTATTATTTCATCTTCCTTTTCTATGCTTGTAACCTGCAACTAATAAAATTTACTCATAATCTGTCCAAATAAATCTTGTTGATTAAATAAAAAATTATATAACTCTTAATTTGACCCCTCTTCCTCCCTCTGTTCTTTCATGAATTTATACATTTTTCATATAATGAAAATTTATGCAAGATGGATCTCATACAACCCCCCCCCCCCAAAAAAAAATTCTCTTCATGGCTCTACAGAGTAAGAGACTAAATAGAATGGTAATGCAAGGGACATAAATTCACGCACTAGCATGATTCATGCATTAGCTTTTCCTCTTTACCTTTAATTTAATGAGAACACCTTCCGAGCATTGAAGACTTAATGCACTGGTTACACAAAGACATAAATTATTGCATACTTTTTAAGCTCATAAGAAATGATATAAAAAACTAAAAAAAAATAGAAAAAACCTCCTTAATGAACTATCATATACTCTTTTATTTTAAACTTCAGGTCCCAATAATATGACAGCTAAGATTTGTTGAAGTGTAGCCTTAATGCCATCTATTTTATTTATTATTTCATGCTTCCTTCTCTTTGCTTGTAACCTGAACCTAATATAAATACTCATAATCTGTCCAAAATAAATCTTGTTGCTTAAATAAAAAATTATATAACTGTTAATTTGACCCCTCTTCCACCCTCTGTTCTTTCATGAATTTATACATTTTTCATATAATGAAATTTATGTCTTTTAATTTATCCCCCCTCTAGTTCTGCTAATTGTTCCTAGGATAGAAGACATAACATAATGAGTGTATCAGAAACACAAAAAAAAGCCACCTTTCAAGCACAAGCATACAATGCAAAAGCTAAACAATTTTTGTAAGTCTATGACAGCATATTTCCCATAAAAGTAGCAATAATTGATAATGCATATTGAATGATTGCAGGTATACAACTTTTTAGATCTCATACAATCCCCCCCCCCAAGAAAATTTTCTCTTCACAACTCCTGAGGTCGGAGACTTAATAAATGGTAATGCAAGGACATAAATTCATGCACTAGCATTCATGCATGTAGCTTTTCTTCTTTTCCTAAATTTAATGAGAACACCTTCTGAGCATTGAAGACTTAATGCACTGGTTACACAAGACATAAATTATTGCATACCTTTTTAAGCTCCCAAGAAAATGATATAAAAAACAAAAAAATAGAAAAACCTCCTTAATGAACTATCCTATACTTCTCTATGTTTTAAACTTCAGGTCCCAATAATATGACAGCTAAGATCTGTTGAAGTGTAGCCTCAATGCCATCTATTTTATTTATTATTTCAAGTTTCCTTTTCTCGACTTGTAACCTGAACAATAAAATACTCTAATCTGTCCAAAATAAATCTCGTTGATTAAATAAAAAATTATATAACTCTTAATTGACCCCTCTTCCTCCCTCTGTTCTTTCATGAATTTATACATTTTTCATATAATGAAAATTTATGCAAGATGGATCTCATACAACCCCCCCACCCTAAAAATTCTCTTCATGGCCTACAGGTAAGAGACTAAATAGAATGGTAATGCAAGGGACATAAATTCACGCACTAGCATGATTCATGCATGTAGCTTTTCCTCTTTTACTAAATTTACTGAGAACACCTTCTGAGCATTGAAGACTTAATGCAGTGGTTACACAAAGACATAATTATTGCATACTTTTTAAGCTCATAAGAAAATGATATAAAAAACTAAAAAAAAAATAGAAAAACCTCCTAATGAACTATCATATATTCTCTATGTTTCAAACTTCCGTCCTAATAATATGACAGCTAGATTTGTTGAAGTGTAGCCTTAATGCCATCTATTTTATTTATTATTTCATGCTTCTTCTCTTGCTTGTAACCTGAAACTAATAAAATACTCAAACTGTCCAAAATAAATCTTGTTGCTTAAATAAAAAAATATATAACTTTTAATTTGACCCCTCTTCCTCCATCTGTTCCTTTATGAATTTATACATTTTTCATTAATTGAAAATTTGTCTTTTAACTTATCCCCCTCTAGTTCTGCTAATTGTTCCTGGGATAGAAGTTATGACATATTGATTATACTAAAAACACAAAAAAAGAGCCCACCTTTCACGCACAAGCATACAATACAAAAGCTAAACAATTTTGTAAGTCTATGACAGCATATTTCCATAAAAGTAGCATTAATTGATAATGCATATTGAAATGATTACAGGTATATACAACTTTTAGATCTTATACACCCACTCCCCCCAAGAAAATTTTCTCTTCACGACTCCAGTGGGAGACTAAATAGATGGTAATGCAAGAGACATAAATTCACGCACTAGCATGATTCATGCATGTAGCTTTTCCTCTTTTACTAAATTTACTGAGAACACCTTCTAAGGGTTAAAGACTTAATGGATTGGTAACACAAAGACATAAATTCTTGCACACTTTTTAAGCTCCCAAGAAATGATATAAAAAACTAAAAAAAAATAGAAAAACCTTAATAATGACTATCCTATACCTCTATGTTTTAAACTTCAGGTTCCAATAATATGAGAGCTAAGATCTGTTGAAGTGTAGCCTCAATGTCCATCTATTTTATTTATTATTTCATGCTTCCTTCTCTTTGCTTGTAACCTGAAACTAATAAAAATACTCATAATCTGTCCAAAATAAATCTTGTTGCTTAAATAAAAATATATAACTGTTAATTTGACCCCTCTTCCTCCTCTTTTCTTTCATGAATTTATACATTTTTTTATATAATAATTTAAGTCTTTAATTTATCCCCATCTAGTTCTGCTAATTGTTCCTGGATAGAAGATATAACATAATGATTATATCAGAAACACAAAAAAAGCCCACCTTCAATCACAAGCATACAATGCAAAAGCTAAACAATTTTTGTAAGTCTATGACAGCATATTTCCCATAAAAGTAGCATTAATTGATAGTGCATATTGAATGATTGCAGGTTACAACCTTTTAGATCTCATACAACCCCCCCCCCCCAAGAAAATTTCTCTTCACGATCTCCTGAGAGTGGGAGACTAAATAGAATGGTAATGCAAGGGACATAAATTCATGCACTAGCATGATTCATGCATGTAGCTTTCCTCTTTACCTAAATTTAATGAGAACACCTTCTGAGCATTGAAGACTTAATGCACTGGTTACACAAAACATAAATTATTGCATACTTTTAAGGCTCCTAAAAAAATGATATAAAAAACTAAAAAAATAGAAAAATCTCTTAATGAACTATCCTATACTTCTCTATGTTTTAAACTTCAGGTCCCAATAATATGACAGCTAAGATCTGTTGAAGTGTAGCCTCAATGCCATATATTATTTATTATTTCAAGTTTTCCTTTTCTCGACTTGTAACCTGAAACTAATAAAAATACTCATAAACTGTCCAAAATAAATCTTGTTGATTAAATAAAAAATTATATAACTCTTAATTTGACCCCTCTTCTCCCCTCTTCTTTCATGAATTTATACATTTTTCATATAATGAAAATTTATGCAAGATGGATCTCATACAACCCCCCCCCCCCCCCCCCCCCCCAAAAATTCTCTTTATGGCTCTACAGAGTAGAGACTAAATAGAATGGTAATGCAAGGGACATAAATTCACGCACTTGCATGATTCATGCATGTAGCTTTTCCTCTTTTACTAAATTTAATGAGAACACCTTCTGAGCATTGAAGACTTAATGCACTGGTTACACAAAGACATAAATTATTGCATACTTTTTAAGCTCATAAAAATTGATATAAAAAAAAAAAAAAATAGAAAAACCTCCTTAATGAACTATCATATACTTCTCTATGTTTTAAACTTCCGGTCCTAATAATATGACAGCTAAGATCTGTTGAAGTGTAGCCTTAATGCCATCTATTTTATTTATTATTTCATGCTTCCTTCTCTTTGCTTGTAACCTGAAACTAATAAAAATACTCATAACCTGTCCAAAATAAATCTTGTTGCTTAAATAAAAAATTATATAACTGTTAATTTGACCCCTCTTCCACCCTCTGTTCTTTCATGAATTTATACATTTTTCATATAATGAAAATTTAAGTCTTTTAATTTATCCCCCCATCTAGTTCTGCTAATTGTTTCTGGATAGAAGATATAACATAATGATTATACAAAAAACACAAAAAAGAGCCCACCTTTCAAGCACAAGCATACAATGCAAAAGCTAAACAATTTTTGTAAGTCTATGACAGCATATTTCCCATAAAAGTAGCATTAATTGATAGTGCATATTGAATGATTGCAGGTATACAACCTTTTAGATCTCATACAACCCCCCCCCCCCACCAAGAAAATTTTCTCTTCACGACTCCTGAGAGTGGGAGACTAAATAGAATGGTAATGCAAGGGACATAAATTCATGCACTAGCATGATTCATGCATGTAGCTTTTCCTCTTTACCTAAATTTAATGAGAACACCTTCTGAGCATTGAAGACTTAATGCACTGGTTACACAAAGACATAAATTATTGCATACTTTTTAAGCTCCTAAAAAAATGATATAAAAAACTAAAAAAATAGAAAAATCTCCTTAATGAACTATCCTATACTTCTCTATGTTTTAAACTTCAGGTCCCAATAATATGACAGCTAAGATCTGTTGAAGTGTAGCCTCAATGCCATCTATTTCCTTTATTATTTCAAAGCTTCCTTATCTTTACTTGTAACCTGAAACTAATAAAAATACTCATAATCTGTCCAAAATAAATCTTGTTGCTTAAATAAAAAATTATATAACTCTTAATTTGACCCCTCTTCCTCCCTCTGTTCTTTCATGAATTTATACATTTTTCATATAATGAAAATTTAAGTCTTTTAATTTATCCCCCCTCTAGTTCTGCTAATTGTTCCTGGGATAGAAGACATAACATAATGAGTATATAAGAAACACAAAAAAGAGCCCACCTTTCAAGCACAAGCATACAATGCAAAAGCTAAACAATTTTTGTAAGTCTATGACAGCATATTTCTCATAAAAGTAGCATTAATTGATAATGCATATTGAATGATTGCAGTATACAAAGTTTATACAAGCAGTATACAACTTTTTAGATCTCATACAACCCCCCCCCCCCAAAAAAAATTCTCTTCATGGCTCTACAGAGTAAGAGACTAAATAGAATGGTAATGCAAGGGACATAAATTCACGCACTAGCATGATTCATGCATGTAGCTTTTCCTCTTTTACTAAATTTATTGAAACACCTTCTAAGGGTTAAAGACTTAATGGATTGGTAAACAAAGACATAAATTATTGCACACTTTTAACTCCTAAGAGAATGATAAAAAAACTAAAAAAAAAAAAAAACCTTCTTAATGAACTATCTTATACTTCTCTATGTTTTAAACTTCAGGTCCCAATAATATGACAGCTAAGATTTGTTGAAGTGTAGCCTTAATGCCATCTATTTTATTTATTATTTCATGCTTCCTTCTCTTTGCTTGTAACCTGAAACTAATAAAAATACTCATAACCTGTCCAAATAAATCTTGTTGCTTATAAAAAAAAATATTTAACTCTTAATTTGACCCCTCTTCCTCCCTCTGTTCTTTCATGAATTTATACATTTTTTATTTAATGAAAATTTATGTCTTTTAATTTATCCCCCCTCTAGTTCTGCTAATTGTTCCTGGGATAGAAGATATAACATAATGATTATACAAAAAACACAAAAAAGAGCCCACCTTTCAAGCACAAGCATACAATGCAAAAGCTAAACATTTTTGTAAGTCTATGACAGCATATTTCCCATAAAAGTAGCATTAATTGATAATGCATATTGAATGATTGCAGGTATACAACCTTTTAGATCTCATACAACCCCCCCCCCCCCCCCCCAAGAAAATTTTTCTCTTCACGACTCCTGAGAGTGACTAATTATGACTAATTATGGGACTAATAGTCCCAATAATATGACAGCTAAGATCTGTTGAAGTGTAGCCTCAATGCCATCTATTTCCTTTATTATTTCAAAGCTTTCTTATCTTTACTTGTAACCTGAAACTAATAAAAATACTCATAATCTGTCCAAAATAAATCTTGTTGCTTAAATAAAAAATTATATAACTCTTAATTTGACCCCTCTTCCTCCCTCTGTTCTTTCATGAATTTATACATTTTTCATATAATGAAAATTTAAGTCTTTTAATTTATCCCCCCTCTAGTTCTGCTAATTATTTCTGGGATAGAAGATTCCAATAATATGACAGCTAAGATTTGTTTAAGTGTAGCCTCAATGCCAACTATTGCATTTATTACTTCAAGCTTCCTTTTCTCTACTTGTAACCTGCATACAATAAAAATACTCAAAATCTGTCCAAAATATGTAGCTTTTCCTCTTCTTTTAAATTTACTGAAGGTTTTTCATTTTACTTCCCCCCCCCCCTTTAGTTCTGCTAATTGTTCCTGGGAAGCCCAGACGTACAGCGCAGTGGGTTTTTTGGTAAAATTTATTTTGCAGGGAAAATGTAATTAAAAAAAATGAGAAATGCATTTACGCATGAAGACAGCGTTTTATCAACAGTGTTGGACTCAGGGTCTGCCTAATACCTACTAAAACTCACGCTGTGAAACCCCTTAAACCTAGCCTGGAACCGTTACTTACATTACTTTAGGCTAGGTCTCATCTTGAGCCTTCCGCTCTTTCCCATCTTATCCCCTAATTGCCTCTTTTGTCAAAGCTTTATAGTGGGTTCAGAAACTTGCAACGCCTAGAACCAACGCCAAAACCTGAAAATAAAGAATAATAATTATAAATAAAATAAAAAATAATATTGTAACTATAGTATTGGTTAAGTCCTTCTATATAACATTGTTTAAATCCACTTTTTGATCATTTTATTTTTTTTATCATTTGCCACAAGTCCTCATTTTACAACACAGAGGGTAGAGAGTATTTTTAAAAGTCGAGGACAGCATATTTTTAACAACATTAGCATTTAATGTGAGTGTATTTAAAATGTTTCACCAGACATTTAAATTTAAGTGTCCCACCAAACCCTAAAGTTATCTCAATGCAATGATCAAACAAGAAACACAAAAGGATGCACACTTTTCAAGCTTTCAAAAACTTAATGAATGGAAAACTCCCTTTAAAACTTCTCTTAGTCCTCTTTATGTCTGGCACTCCAGGCTCTACTCTTATGACAGCCGATATATATTGAAGTGGAGAGTTTATACCAACAATTTCATTCTATACTTTAAGCTTCCTTGTCCAGCCAGAAAGAGGAGGACTAAGAAATTATGCATATTTTTAATTAAAATTAAATAAACTATAATTGGCTGAACTTCGGTATACGGGGCACCCTGTTATCAATAATATGTATCGATATATTTTTAGTTTAGAGATGTGACATAGGAATAATCGATATATGCCTTTTCTTTTACGTTTATGAACATATTTTATTATTTTTTAAATGTTTTTTTGTTGTTAGTGTTTTTTTTTATTTGTTGCAAAATGGTTTATAGGTATTATTATTTTATAAAAATAATAATTAGCTGTAATAACTTAAAATTTGAAGTAATCCTAAGCATAAGCCATATTGGGAAAGTCTTGTAATTGGATTTCCCCATATTTTAAGAGTTTAATTATGTTGCACTTGAAGCATTTTACCTGGCACACAAATTTAAGGGTCCTACTTAATCCCAGCCCCTAGTTCTCTTCAATGCTCCTCTAGGAGTGGGAGACTCAGTCGAATGTCCATACAAGCAACATAAATGCATGCACGTTCCCAAGCACTAACCAACATGTTAGCCCTAAAAAAAACTCAAATAATGGAAAGCCCTCCTTTAAGACTGTTATAATATTTGCACACATCTTGGTTTCTCTTATGTTTGAGATTTAAGGCTCCACTATTATGTCAGCCAAGATTGGTTAAGGTGTAGAGCTTAAAGAATGACAAAGAAATTACATAACAATATCATTAAATAAAAATCAAATTAAGATTAAAAAATAATAACAAGCTGCAAAAAATAAAAATTGATCTGTCTAAAATAAATTTGTCTCCTGTAATAATAATTTAAAATATTGAAGCAATTTTAACAAATTGAGAGAAATAAAAAAAGTAGATAACAGAATATTTTAAGGATGTTATATAAAAATAAAATTAATGAACAAAACCAAGTAAAAAAAACTAATTAACTAATGTAACGCCCGGTTATGTATTAGTCATAATATCACATTCAGTTATATCACATTAAGTAATACATCATATCTCCTAGTTAGACATTCAGTTAAGTCACAATCAGGACACTTTGATATAGCTATTTTAGGAGCCAAAGAAATGTTAAAAAATCACAATTTTTGGAAAATTCAACACCCTACTGCAGCAATATGGCTGCACCAAATGAGCCAAAATCTGGGTTTTTTCTTCCTGCTATGGTGCCTACTTCTCAGCCAAATTATATTAAAATCGGTGACATCAAGTCCAAAAATGTACTTTTTTGTGTTGATTTGACATGGACCCTACTTATTGGTTTGCTTAAAACCTTTGATATTTAAACTTATTGTAATAATAATTTAAATGGTTCGGATGATCAGACAACATAGGATTGATTGGTAAATCATCAGTACCAAGAGTAGTACATTCACTACCACAGCATGAAGATATAATTAGTAAATCATTAGTAATAAGACCAGTATTTTTATTAAAACTATAAGCAGGTCTTGTAACACATTAATACTAATAAGTTAAACCTTATAAGAAGCACACTACTAAAATCTTGATCTTGAAATTTGAATCCTTAAAATGATAGATGCAGTACATTGCAGAGTTCTTTTAGTGGAAAAAAGTAGTACTTGTAAGCTTAACCTTAGAAGTAGTACATTACTGAGTTCTTTTAGTGGCAAAAAAATAATACTCATTAGCTTAAACTTAGAAGTAGTACATTACTGAGTTCTTTAAGAGGCAAAAAGTAATACTCATTAGATTAACCTTTAGAAGTAGCACATTACTGACTTCTTCTAGAGGCAAAAAGTAATACTCATAAACTTGACCTCAGAAATAGTACATTACGGAGTTCTTTTAGAGGCAAAAAGTAGTACTTATAAGCTTAACCAAGATGCAGTGCATTACAGAGTTCTTTTAGAGGCAAAAAAATAATACTCATAAGCTTAAACTTAGAAGTAGTACATAACTGAGTTCTTTAAGAGGCAAAAAGTAATACTCATAAGCTTAACCTTTAGAAGTAGTACATTACTGAGTTCTTTAAGAGGCAAAAAGTAGTACTTATAAGCTTAACCAAGATGCAGTGCATTACAGAGTTCTTTTAGTGGCAAAAAGTAGAATTTGTAAGCTTAACCTTAGAAGTAGTACATTACAGAGTTCTTTTAGAGGCAAAAAGTAATAATTGTAAGCTTAACCTTAGAAGTAGTACATTACAGATATCTTTTAGAGGCAAAAAGTAGTAATTCTAAGCTTAACCTTAGAAGTAGTACATTACAGAGTTCTTTTAGAGGCAAAAAGTAGTACTTATAATCTTAACCAAGATGCAGTGCATTACAGAGTCATTTTAGAGGCAAAAAGTAGTACTTGTAAGCTTAACCTTAGAAGTAGTACATTACAAAGCTATTTCAGAGTCAAAAAGTAATACTTATAAGCTTAGCAGCCTTTTTATAGTATTAATGAGTACTTCTCTAATAAAATTATGTTGAGTAATTTATGTTACTTCTAATTTTTTGTATATTTGACGATTTGCCATTGTACTTGTATTAGTATTTATGCAAATAAAGATTTATTTATTTATTTATATTAACCAAGATGCAGTGCATTACAGAGTCATTTTAGAGGCAAAAAGTAGTACTTGTAAGCTTAACCTTAGAAGTAGTACATTACAAAGCTATTTCAGAGTCAAAAAGTAATACTTATAAGCTTAACCAAGATGCAGTGCATTACAGAGTCATTTTAGAGGCAAAAAGTAGTACTTGTAAGCTTAACCTTAGAAGTAGTACATTACAAAGCTATTTCAGAGTCAAAAAGTAATACTTATAAGCTTAACCTTTAGAAGTAGTACATTACTGAATTCTGTGAGAGGCTAAAAGTATTACTCATAAACTTGACCTCAGAAGTAGTACATTATGGTGTTCTTTTAGAGGCAAAAAGTAATACTCATAAGCTTAACCTTAGAAGTAGTACATTACAAAGCTGTTTTAGAGGCAAAAAGTAATACTTATAAGATTAACCTTTAGAAGTAGTACATTACCGAGTTCTTTTAGAGGCAAAAAGTAGTACTCATAAGCTTAAACTTAGAAATAGTACATTTAACAGCTCTTGGTGTAGCAATAAGTTATACTCAGAAACTAACTCGGTCTCAGACCTAGTTAATTTTGTTAATCTTTAATTATTTTATTCTTTGTTAGGCGTTTTTAAATTTTGTATTAAGTGAGCGTTTCTATTTTAGTTGATAGTGATATGTATATTTTTAAGATTTATGTTTAAAAGCCTAAAGATGGCCACAGAGTTGGCTGAAATATATAGCTACCATTAATTGATAAGCTGTTTTTATTGTGATATAGAATTATAAGCCATTATATTTTAATTATTAAAATGTGGAAGTCCTACAAGAGAAGTAGTGAAACCAAAGAGTTTTTGTTGATATACTATTTTGCCTATTACAGAGAATCTTTAACCTAGTAAATTATACAATGAAGCCTGTTATACTCCTCGTGCTACATCTTTCTACATGGTTACGTGTATAAAAATCAGCTGAAAGGGAGAAAATGCAATTCTTGCAATGCAGTAAAAGGGAAGAAAAAATTCCCTACCAGAGATAATATAACCTAAATGGCTATTATGGTTGTCCAGTGATGTCACTCAAGAACCTGTAGGTATTTTTTACTTTACAAAGTTAAATGTCTGCTGCTTCTATTAAAACAGCTGTTTTTTCATGTAGAAAGATAGAGCAGAGAATATAGTAAACAAGTTAGAAATAGAGTTAAGTTACAAATTACAATTTTATTTTATTCATGCACATGAAATAAATAATCTACAAGTAAAATAACTAATACCCAGTCTTTTTTAATGAGGCACCTCATATAAAATATTTAAGATATAAAATTATGACATCATATTTAGTATTTAATTTATAACATTATTTACATATAGGAAAATAAAATCAAGCTATGGTCTTGTTAGTCTAGCTAGTTAGCTAAGGCATAATAAAACCATTTTGAATTGGCAAAGTTGATTGGGTTGCAGTAAATATATTATCTATAAGTAAATAAATCTTTATAATAGATAGGTACATAAAGAGGTGCCTAATTAACTTAGTATAATTTTATTTTTAACCTTAAAAGTAATAATAATATAAATAAATAAATTTAGAAAGCCTTTTTATTTATATTGTTTGAAAATTCATTTTACAAAGATGATGGATCAGGAGACAAGCCATGTCTAGTCACCCAGGGGTGTTTCATAAGTTCTTTTAAAGACATTCTTTCCAAGGGATTAAGCTTTAGAAGGGATTTAATAATATCAACACTGCCACTTGAAAGATACCAGGGGTAACTCACCTTCACTTTCTTAATTGCCTGATGGGTCAGCTTTTCTTTGCCTCCACGGTAAAAAGGAAGTGATCCAGTCAAGAATTCATACAAAGTCACTCCCACGCTCCAATTATCAATTTTAGAGGAATAAGGTCTATGCAAAATAATTTCAGGTGACATATATTGTGTAGTACCACACCCAACTCTACATTTATTCTTAGGTGCATGAGTAGATAATCCAAAATCAGATATTTTTACAATGTTATCGATCGTTAGTAATAAATTTGCTGGTTTGATATCACGATGTATTATACCACGATCATGGCAGTAGTCAAGCCCATCGGCCACTTGATAGATGAATTTTGCCGACAGTGACTCAGAAAATCTGTGTAATAGTTGCTGTTGCATATAATCATCCAAATCTCCTTTTTCTGCATACTCCAAAACCAAATAAATATGTATATCATCTTCGAAAAAGGTACGAAAATTTAAAATGTTAGGATGATTTAAGTAGTTATTAATTTGGATCTCTCGTCTTATATCACCCATCATATTGTACTTATTAATATTTTTCTTAGAGCATGTTTTTATAGCCACTTCCTGATTGTCATTTTTACATCGGGCTAAGAATACTCTACCAAATTGACCACTGCCAATTAATTCACCAACATCGTAATCGTCCAAGCTGCCACCTTGTCCTACTGATTGTTTCAACGCTCTATAAGATTTTAATCTTCTAGGGCGACGGGCATACATATTCTCTCTAAAAACAACAAAATAAAGTGAGAATTAAGAGTTTAATGCCTTAGCTTAAGACAGAATGGATTACATGTAAAATCATAATATATAGTTAACCACATCCTTTTTAACAACTTGACTATAGATATGTGATCAATTACATGTAACATAAACACCCATGGTTTGAAACATCACATTTAACAGCTTAATTAAAGACATATGATTAACTACAGTTGATGGATTACAAGTAAAATCATCACTAGTGGTTGGAAACATCACATTTAACAGCTTAATTAAAAACATATGATTAACTACAGTTGATGGATTACAAGTAAAATCATCACTTGTGGTTGGAAACATCACATTTAACAGCTTAATTAAAAACATATGATTAACTACAGTTGATGGATTACAAGTAAAATCATCACTTGTGGTAGGAAACATCACATTTAACAGCTTAATTTAAGTCATGTGATTAACTACAGTTGATAAATTACAAGTAAAATCATCACTTGTGGTTGGAAACATCACATTTAACAGCTTAATTAAAAACATGTGATTAACTACAGTTGATAAATTACAAGTAAAATCATCACTTGTGGTTGGAAACATCACATTTAACAGCTTAATTAAAAACATGTGATTAACTACAGTTGATGGATTACAAGTAAAATCATCACTTGTGGTTGGAAACATCACATTTAACAGCTTAATTAAAAACATATGATTAACTACAGTTGATGGATTACAAGTAAAATCATCACTTGTGGTAGGAAACATCACATTTAACAGCTTAATTAAAGTCATGTGATTAACTACAGTTGATAAATTACAAGTAAAATCATCACTTGTGGTTGGAAACATCACATTTAACAGCTTAATTAAAAACATGTGATTAACTACAGTTGATGGATTACAAGTAAAATCATCACTTGTGGTTGGAAACATCACATTTAACAGCTTAATTAAAAACATGTGATTAACTACAGTTGATAAATAACAAGTAAAATCATTACTTGTGGTTGAAAACATCACATTTATCGAATTTGCTACACTCATCCTCCAAACAAGGGACTTGATTCGCTCGTCCTTAGAATATACAATTCACCAAATTTATACTTCCACACGTCTCCAGACTCACTTCCCTCGTCCTCAGATAGTAAATACCTCCGTTTCATTTTCAGCAGTCGGGTGACTGCTGAAAATGAAACGGAGTGAGTGAAAATGAGTCGGGTGACTGCTAAATATGGGTATACAGCATGACCACATTCAATTATGCTTAACTTTTATTTCTCACAAAAGCCATAGATATACTTGTATCTATATTAGTATATTGTATCTATACTTGGTATATATATCTCACAAATCTTAGTGTACTTATTTATTACATAAAAGTTTATATTTTTACTAATTTTTAACTCAATTGGATTATTTATACATTTTTTTTTCAAATTTTTAAAAAACGTATACAAGACTTTCTATTAAAATTAAACTAATGCTGATATTGGGATACAACTTGGCACATATGTTAGTCTTATACATGGCTACATGTGTGCCAAATCTTTGTATTGATTTTGTACAAAGTTTCAACTCTCTAGCATAAATACACTAGGAGCTATGATGATAATAGACACACCATACACAACTTAGTGGAAACCACTCCGAAGTTCTTAAAACAACCGAAACGGATAAATACTTTTCCTATATCTATGGTAAAGTTAACTAAAAAGACTAGTTGTTGCAGTAGCTATGGTCGCCAGCTTGTGAGGCATGGCGGAAAAAAATTTAATCATATTTTGTCCATTAGAGCTCACCACTGTTCTATTAGGTGACAAGTTTACAAGCAAACATTATCAATTTTGATAACATTTTCATAGTTTTTCGAGTAAAGTAACAAAAATTGGGTTTTTTTATATTTAATTTTTTTTTTTTTGGATTAATATTATTATTATATAAAAATGAGGTATTGTTTTGTTCTGCAGTGAACTTCTGGCAATCAGAAAAAAAATCAAAATAAAAGGGAGAAAATGCACATGTTCAATCCTCCTAAGGTAGGTATTATACTTATCTGGATGATATTTTCTAGTTGTGTCAACAAATATGAATAATTGTGTTAACTATTCATGTTTTGCAAAACTCGGTAGTATAAATACTTAGAACTCCGTTTTGCTGCAATATTGTTATAATAAAATTTAATTTTGATGATAAAATTAGTGTGAGAATAATCACAATTGGTTGTCAAACAGAGTTGGGTTATGATTTTTGTTTGGATAGTTTTATTCTGTTTCAGTAATTGTGTCCCTTAAGTGTGATTAATATAAATTAATTCAATACAAATAACCTTTATTTGCCACAAATATATATAAAATTCATGAGGTCATCCTGCGTCATTAGTGCATAATATGTTTGATCCGTGGTGACCAGGATATAATCAAAGTCTGGTACCAGAGTTAGAGTCTCTTTCGTACTGTTTTCATAGCTTGGGAATGCAAACACCCTATACAGAGCTAGTCTGCCCTGGCTGATAGAACAATAGAGGGTCAGTTGTTGGGCCATTAATAAATCTAGTCCTGCCCGTGTTATGTTGCGCTTTATATCCCTGAAGGTAGCTTGAAGCGTAGGTGGCGTAATAATCTGCCTCGTAGCGGAGGTTCCCGCATGTATGGCACTATAAATCAGGTCAGACACATAAGATATGTCCGTATACAGGGCATCAGTGGCTACTGATAACGACCTGATATATGCAAAAATTTTCTCATGAAACAATAACTGATCAAACCTACGCTAAGCTCTGTCAAGTCTGTTAGTCTTAATATTAAATCAGGAAAAATATTAGCCAGTCTCTCATAGTCTTTTGTCGTATAAACTGTCTTTTCTAGTTTTTTTAGTCCTACCGACTGCGCCACTTAAACCGTGGGGCTTTGGGTGAACTCACACCGGATGGCCAGTCCGGAACCCCACAGAAAAAGGGGATTCCTTTGACTAGGAATCCTGGCCTAATGAAGTCTGAAAGATATCAGGGTGTTAATCAGAAAACATAGGCAGCATTCAGAGTTAATACGTTTATTGATAAATGTAAGTTGACATATATATTTAATGGTTTCAGGTATGCTTAACAGGTCTAGGTAAGATCAGTCAGTTTATAAGTTACTCAATACTACTATGCACATACAAACGGTAAACTCTACTATAAGACAAAGAATTACTTACAGGTCGCTGCGACGATAAATGTGAGGAGCATCTTATCTCTTACTTGATTTTCTAGCTGATACTAATTGGTTACTGAAACCGTACTATTAAATGACTATCTGATTACTGTATTGTTACTACTCTATTAACTCTTCTATCACTTCTTGACAACTCTCTCTCGATTACTCTCTGAACTGTTACTCTTTTCGATTGGTCTCCAGAGCTAGCTTAAATAGCCAAGGGTGGTAACCCCTTCCATAAGACCAATCCTATCGGCACGTGTGCTCATTGAAGCATAATCTAATTGAACATGTTAAATTCACGGGTTTCACTCACACTCATTCACACTGACATAACAACGCATTCATTTACAGGCTTTCAAGGTTAAAAGAACATGTTAATTAAAAACATCTGCCGATGTTATCTCATAGAAGCATAATCTATTTAGACATGTTAAATTCACGGGTTTCACTCACACTCATTCACACTGACATAACAACGCATTCATTTACAGGCTTTCAAGGTTAAAAGAACATGTTAATTAAAAACATCTGCCGATGTTATCTCGACCCTGAGATTGTCCCAACTCAGGATGATCTCATCCCAACTCAGAATGATCTCATCCTTCAAATATGTTGTGTTCAAACTCAATAACAAACTTAATAGCAAGCTTAACCAATGCCCATGTTATAAGTACAAACTTAGTAAACAAAATTATAAGAGTGTTCACACTTTGTCCAGTAGTAATATATTGTGGTTACCCACACTTATATACTCAATTAAGTATTTCACTGAATACATTGGGTATATTGGTTGTTAAGAGTGTCCACATTTCGTCCAGTGGAAATATATTGTGGTTAACCACACTTATGTAAAATACTTAATTAAGTATATAAGTGTGGTTAACCACAATATATTCCCACTGGACAAAGTGTGAACACTCTTATAATGTTATTTACTATGTTTGTAGTAAATATCAAGTCTGTGGGTACAGCCATTTGGCCGTTCAGTTAAAACCTAATGTATTCAGTGAAATAGTTAATTGTATATATAAGTGTGGTTAAGCACAATATATTTCCACTGGACGAAGGGTGGACACTCATATAATGTTGTTTACTATGTTTGTACTAAATATCAAGTCTTAAGGTACTGCCATTTGGCCATTTAGCCTGGATATGCTCTGTTCAGTAGTTTTTGCATTCACTAGTTCCTCTATTTAGTGTTTTAGAAACTCCCAAAAACATGTTTCATAAAAACAGTCATAAATAAAGAACCAATAGTGATTAAATAGAGTTTTTGATCTTGTTTTGATGGGAAAGGATGGGTCTAGAAAGAAAATTATTTATCTGAGTTCCTTCATATAGTTTTGATTGGTATTTTCTTGGATAAAAACGACAACAAAAAAATTGAAAGTGCTGAAACTTTTTATGGGTGCTAATGTTTATCGTCTATAATAGTAGTATTCACCTAATTTTTTTCAATGCTCTAGAAGAAACGGTGAGGCTCTGAGAGTGTCTTGAAAATGACATATTAAAAATTAGGTGTTTTTGAAGCTAAGTTATGAAAAAAGGCCATCTCGAAAATAGGCTAAAATTTCCTTCATATAGTCTACTTTAAGGATCTCTATTAATATTTGTACATATATTTTCTCAAAAGTCAATTTTTTTACGTTTAAACCCATAGGGTCATTTTAGCGTTTTCCCCTCACTCAAATCTCACTCAACTAATTCACCCCAGAGTTTGTACATATCTGATCATCTAGGAAGCACACCCACCGTACATGGTGGCACATATGACTAGTTCACAGTGTGTCTAGTTCATCTAGCCCAACCAGACTATCCAAACTCACTGCTCTGGCTAGTGCCGGCGAATAGTTCACAGTATGCCTAGTTCATCTAGACCAGCTAGACTCTGGCTAGGCTCACCGCTCTGGCTAGCCCCGACTACTAGTTCACTGTGTGCTTGTTTCATCTAGTCTTAAATAGCTTCTCTGATCAAATTAGTCTCACTTGGCCTCGTCCTTCCAGTCTCACCAATCTCATCAGTTCCTCTAGCAAGGCTCACCGCTCTGGTCAGTCCAGCGCCACCTGACAAAGAACTCTAGCACCCAGATGTCAGCGTGCACAAACTCATTTTTAAGCCCTGACCTGAAAGTCAAAGCTCCGCAGAGCCATTAGGAGACGTCTGTCTTCAAGAAACGAGCACTTTTGTTCCTAGTCACTTACGTTATTCCACCATCACTTTCACTGACTAAGTTTTCGGACATACAAAGGCTCAGTATATCTTTCCGACCTCCATCTCCCCCAGCCTGCAGAACATTAACTTTTCATGAGCTGGAGACAATGGAAACGTGGATCTAGACTTGTCTCAGATGAAACTAGATCCAACCCCGCATTTGCGTATTAGTAGCCAAGGAAACCATGTAAGACCCTGGCTAGGTTGGCCGGCCTTGAATTCAAGACCCCCCGAGTGTACGGTACAAGGGATAACCTCATATTGAGGTCCTCATATCCCGGCTGGATTTGAACCCTCGACCTCCACGTCAAAAGGCGAGCGCTCTACCACTGAGCTACCGGACTCTGTTAAAAGTCAATTTTAATATTGCTTTGCCGTATTACTTAGAGGACTCCAAAGACTGCTCTTTTATTATGGACATTCATCATTGAAAACGGAAAAAAATTAAAGCTTTTTAATGAAAACTGAAAAAGATGCTTATTCTCAATTCCAAGTTGATAACTGAAAAATAAAATTAACACGTCAAAGTTCTTCTCATTGATACCCAAATGGGTTAAATACCAACCCTTATGAGAATATTGCACTTGTCTATATTGCTGTAATTTAAAACTGATTTCAGCTTTAATAAAATATGTGGGATTTGATTTAGAGAATCTAATACTTGATAGCCTTATGTGTTTGTGACTCAGAAACCATCAGTGAATGATGATTTAATTCAAGCTGTTAAAAAGCAAAATAGATATTTGTACATTCCACTGGTAGTTTTGCACTTATCTAGCAATGCGATTTAGTATTTTTTTAGCAAAATCGAAATGCAAGGCTACTAGGCTAGGTGTTAATTTTTTAACCAAAAATGTTTTGGTTATGAAAAACACCTTTTTCAGTTCAATTTTTACAATGAAAGGAAATATCCTATTTTCCAAAAAATAGGATCCTCCTTTTTAAATAAAGAAAATTATTATCATCTGTGAAATTAGTATTTACCTTCTTTTTAAAACTTATTTTATAATTCTTCTTCATCTTTGTATGTTTTGGACATGAATATGCCCCGATGACTAGGGGGCAAAATATAGTTTAATATATAGAGTAAGGAGTGTTTTTTATATATATTCCCTGTAGTGGGGTTTAAATACATTATCATCATCTCAATTATCATCAAATTCCGAAGGTTTCATAAGTCATATGGCCTGACTTTTGACAACTAATACATTCTCCAGCCAGCACTCTTGTCTTTCTGAGTCACAAACACATAAGACTATTAAGTCTAGGGGGCTCCAAATCAAATCCCATAGATTTTATTGAAGCAGAAATCAGGTTTAAATTACAGCAATATAGACAAGTGCAATAATCCCATAAGGGTTAGTATTTAACTCATTTAGGTCTTAAAATTAGGTCATTAAAATAATAATAAGCCTCTTTTTTTATTTTTTCACCGTTTTCAATGATGGAAGTCCATAATAAAAGAGCAGTCTTTGGAGTCCTCTAAGTAATACGACAAAGCAATATTTAAATTATAATATTTTAACTCATCAAACTACTTACAAAGTCACTAAATAGGAATATTTCTGAAATCAATTTTTTACTCATATATTTATGGATCTAGGGACTTTTGAAAAATAATATGTACAAATATTAATTGAGATCCTTAAAGTAGACTATATGAAGGACATTTTAGCCAATTTTTAAGAATTTCAAAGATGGCCTTTTTTCATAACTTAGCTTCAAAAACACCTCATTTTCAATAAGAGCCTCTCTGTTTTTCCTAGAACATTGAAAAAAATTAGGTGAATACTACTATTATAGATGATAAACATTAGCCCCCATATAAAGTTTCAGCACTTTCTTAAGGGACCAAAAAAAATCTTAAAATTTGTGAAAATTGATTTTTTTGTTGTCATTTTATTTCAAGAAAATACCAGTCAAAACTATATGAAGGAACTCAGATAAATAATATTCTTTATAGACCCATCCTTTTTTATCAAAACGAGACCAAAAACTCTATTTTAACACTATATTGGATCTTTATTTCTGACAATTTCTATGACGAAACGAAACGAAATTTGGTGATTTTTTAAACTTTGACTCCCCATAACTCACAAAAAAATCAGCAAAACCGTTTTGGCAACTTAGTTCCGCTCCTAAATAGAACATTATACCAAATTTTCAAGAAAATCGGCGAGGGTGACCTGACAAGATTTTTGGCCATCTGCCTGGGTTTGAGATGGAATACATGTTTTTGCCTTATGGTTTTGAGAGCTGGAAAGCTTAGTCTGGCAGTGAGACACATGTTGTTTCTAGTCAAAGCTATAGAAACTAATAATAAAGCTACTGCTCTTCTGTGGATTAGACCCAAAATGCCGTGATGAGTTAGCAAAAAGGGCCCAAAACGTGGCTTAAATAGAATAAAAGCACTCCAGGATCAAAAGAAGCAAAGATAGGTTTAATTTTTTTATTTCATAATTTTATTAAAAATAAGTCAGACTTATTAGGATAATTAACATACAGTCTATCGTTTAGTTTAAAAATCTTGACAGGTCAGTTTAGACACCACTGATTCTTAAGAAAAAAATCCCTGAAAGAAGGGAGCGGGAAAAAACTATGTAAACAAATCAGGTTATTTTACCTATATTTTCTTGGCGATGTTTTTTTTACATTTCTTTTGTGTAGTATTATTTTAAAATATCTTTTTAAGATTAATTTGAAGTAGTTTTCAAAACGATGAAATTAAAAGAAGAACCACAAACAAACGATTGCCGAGAAGGTTTTTCCCTACAGCGGTTATTGTGGTAGGGATTTTTTTCTCTTTTTTAAGTAAGAGGTTAGCAGCGGCTTCTCTGATTGGTCAATCCCCAAAATACATATGACCTTGGGGATTTTTAAACTAAACGATAGACTGTAGATATCAGTCTTCTGAAAACAGAGAGCATATTACAGAAATTTACCCTTGACATCCCATGCATCTTCATAAACAGATTCACAAAACCCATAAACCAAAGTGTAAACAAATAAATACATTTTATACAGACACAAAATTACCAAAGATAACTACCACTAATAAGTAAAAAAAAGAAATTAAACCATGGCATATCAAGTAGTTTGGACGCCCAACACCATATTTGAGTAAAAAACATTAAACTAATGCTTATAATGAGATGAAACTTAGCACATATGTTAGTCTTATACATTGTCACACGTGTGCTAAATCTCAATCTGATCGCATCATTTTTCCGTGATTTATGATTTTTTGAAATTTTTGCTGAGTCATTATTGCGGGTTAATGATGTCATTGAGCATAGTAGATGTGATCCACTCGAGATGGTTCCCGCAGGGCAAACACCCTGAAGGGCCGAAAGGCCCTAAAACGGGCATTATTATTATTATTATTATTATTATTATAGCATACATACACTGGGTGCAACGATTATAACAGACACACACACACACAAACAGGCAACTTTGCAAAAACAACTAAGAAAGCCTTAAAAACGCCTGAAACGGATTATTCCGGTTTCATCCTGTTTTCGGACTTTTTTTGCAAACATAATAATATTCATTATCAACAGTATTGGTCTCCATAATTAGTATAAGTTATGTGTTTGGGCGCTTAAGAGACAAAATGAAACTTTAGATGTTATATTTAAACAACAATATTTCGCTCTTCATCACACAGAGCATTTTCAAGTTATTAAAATCTACAAAAGAAAAACAGATAAACCATAATTACACTCAATAAAGTTACAACAAATGTATAGAAATTATTGATATGCATTTCGATTTCACAACAAATGTATAGAAATTATTGATATGCATTTCGATTTCATTTACCTCAGTAAGTTTTCTTTGATTATTTTTCAATGAATTTAATATTTTAGCACTGTTATCATTAATTTGACTATTCTTTTCCTTTTCTTCTAATTTATTTTTAACTTTTTAGGTTTTTGGACCTGATCTTTTCTTTTTAATTTTCGACTTGTTAGTTAATATAGCCTAACTTTAGTAAGTTTTTTAATTTAATAATTATTTATTTCAAATAGCTCTGCATGACTTAAATAATATGTATTTTCTAATCTTTATTCTAGTAATAACTTTATTGAGTGTAATTATGGTTCATCTGTTTTTCTTTTGTAGATTTTAATAACTTGAAAATGCTCTGTGTGATGAAGAGCGAAATATTGTTGTTTAAATATAACATCTAAAGTTTCATTTTGTCTCTTAAGCGCCCAAACACATAACTTATAATAATATTCCTATATACCTACAGTATAAATGAGGAAAAGTAAAAATCGGGTATGGGGTACCTCGGAACTTTTCCTCATCACATCGCATTCACCATGCTCATCCCCTCAGAATAAAAATACCCCCCTCAATGACCCCCAACCTCATTTTTTCTTTGAAAATTTCCTAAAATCATTAAATGTACTGCAGTACATCTTCAGACTCAATTCACTCATCCTTACAGCGAATGCAGTAAATGCATACGTTTAATTACCAGGGGTCACTTATCCCGGTATTGACCTTGCTCAATATTGTTTACCTTTTATGATCTAACAAAAACCATAGGTATACTTATTGAACTAGAACAAAACTTAGTATACTTATAAGTACTTAAAAGGATATACTTGTACCAAATTGTAACCCAATTACATTTTTTTAATTTTTTAAAGAACGTATGCAAATCTTTCGATAAAAATTAAACTGATGATGATAATAAGTTGAACTTGGGAAATGTGTTGGTCTTATGTATGTCTACACGCGTGATAAATCTCTTACAGATCACAATATTTTTTCATGTTTTCATGTTTATTTTTTCATGGCGGATTAATGGCATCATAAAAAAATATTTTCTGGATAGCACAACTAAATCAAAATATTGAAAACTTGTACCAAGTTTTAACTCTTTAGCATAAATATGCTAGGGGCTGTGATGATTACAGGCACACACACAAACAGAGACAATTTTGTGTTAACAACTCAAAGAAATCAAAGCAACAGGCTCATAGGGCCTTGTAATACCAGGCTTTGGGAGGCTCATAGGGCCTTGTAATACCAGGCTATAGGAGGCACATAAGGCCTCAAAGGCAGGCATGACATAGCCAGATATAGCCTGGTATTACAAGGCCCTATGAGTCTCCTATAGCCTGGTAATACAAGGCCCTATGTGCCTCCACATGTAATACCAGGCTATAGGAGGCTCATAGGGCCTTGTAATACCAGGCACAGACAGGTATGACATAGCCAGATATAGCCTGGTATTACAAGGCCCTATAAGTCTCCTATAGCTTGGTATTACAAGGCCCTATGAGCCTCCTATAGCCTGGTAATACAAGGCCCTATGTGCCTCCACATGTAATACCAGGCTATAGGAGGCTCATAGGGCCTTGTAATACCAGGCTGTAGGAGGCACATAGGGCCTTGTATTACCAGGTTATAGAAGACACATAGGGCCTTGTAATACCAGGCTATAAAAGGCTTATAGGGCCATGTAATACCAGGCTATAGGAGGCTCATAGGGCCTTGTAATACCAGGCACAGGCAGGTATGACATAGCCTGGTATTACAAGGCCCTATGAGTCTCCTATAGCCTGGTATTACAAGGCTCTATGAGCCTCCTATAGCCTGGTATTACAAGGCCCTATGTGCCTCCACATGTACTACCAGGCTATAGGAGGCTCATAGGGCCTTGTATTACCAGGCTATAGGAGGCTCATAGGGCCTTGTATTACTAGGCTATAGGAGGCTCATAGGGCCTTGAAATACCAGGATATAGAAGGCTCACAGGGCTTTGTAATACCAGGCTATAGGGGGCTCATAGGACCTTGTAATACCACGCTATAGGAGGCTTATAGGGCCTTGTAGAACCAAACTATAGGAGGTTTATAGGGCCTTGTAATACCTGGCTATAGGAGGATCATAGGGCTTTGTAATACCAGGCTATAGAAGGCACATAGGGCCTTGTAATACCAGGCTATAGGAGGCACATGGGGCCTTGTAATATCAGGCTATAGGAGGCTCATAGGGCCTTATAATACCAGGCTATAGGAGGCAAACAGGGCCTTGTAATACCAGGCTATAGGAGGCTCATAGGGCCTTGTAATACCAGGCTATAGGAGGCACATAGGGCTATGTAATACCAGGCTATAGGAGGCTCATAGGGCTTTGTAATACCAGGCTATAGGAGGCTCATAGGGCCTTGTAATACCAGGCTATAGGAGACTATTAGGGCCTTGTAATACCAGGCTATATCTGGCTATGTCATATCTGCCAGTCATGGTATTACAAGGCCCTATGAGCCTCCTATAGCCTGGTATTACATGTGGAGGCACATAGGGCCTTGTAATATCAGGCTATAGGAGGCATATAGGGCCATGTAATACCAGGCTATAGGAGGCTCATATGGCCTTGTAATACCGGGAGCCAATGAGGTAACTCTTAGATGCTAAACCACACCCACAATTCCATATCAGACTAACTTCATTGGTTCCTCAACACTTTTTTCCTACGCTGTCAACTGATTCTAACCATGATTATACTATAATAAGCAGCATTAAGCGTGGTCAGTGCCTTGATGAGTGACCGATGGGCATAAAACGGATGCATGTTAGTATGTATATGTATGTATCTGAGGACGAGCAAAGCGTGTTCCAGTATGAATTAAATGACTTGCATATTCTGAGGACGAAGTAGTGCGACGAAACAAGTGCGAAGTAATGATGATGAGTGTGGAGAATCCGATGTTGTGAGGAAAAGTGCTGAGGGACCCCTAACCTGATTTTTTTAATGGTTTCCATAGGGCTTCTATGAAAGTTTAAATTAATAAAAGTTTAATTTTTTAACACTTACTTCGTTTTTGTTAATAATAATAATAATGCCCGTTTAGAGCCTTGCGGCTCATCAGGGATAACCCCTGCGGGAACCACCTCGGGTGGTAGTAGCAACCGTTACGCTCAAAGTGCATTCTAAAGTTGGCGATAATTTTATCTAAACAATAATCTTCTATAAACTGAGAGCGTAAACTGGGATGCGAACCCCAGACCTCCGTGGGTGTCAAAGGTCAGTGTAAAGACTAACGCCTTAACGACCTCGGCTACGGAGGCGGCCGTTTTTGTTTAACAATAGTTTAAAGAAATAAATCAGGTACAGGGTACGTCACTTTTCCTTACATCCGATACCCAACTCTCATCTTTAATACTTTGGACTTGATTCGCTCGTCCTCATAATATAAAAATCATGAAATACACTGCAACACATCTTCACACTCTCTTTGCTCATCCTCAGACAATAAAAACATTTGTTTTGTTTCTCCATCCAGGCCCTGACTGCTATTGACGCAGGTTACCTTTTAATGATCCAACAAAACTAAGTAAACAAATATATTACATAAAAGGATATACGTGCACTGCACCAAATTTCAACTCAATTTATTTTTTGATCTGATGAAAATGAACAAATGCTAACAATAAGATAAAAACTTAGCACATTTGTTGGTCTTATATAGGTGATGAATTTCAACTCGATCAAAGTGTTTTTCCGACTTTATATGAATTTTCAAAAATTTTGCTGCGTCATTGTTGCCGGTTAATGTTATAAAAATTATTTTCTTATAGATAACTCAAGAACACCCAACCAGACTTAAAAATTGATTTTCATATAAAGTTTTAACTCTTTAGCATAAATACATCGAAAGCTGCCATGATAACAGATACCCAACTTACAGTCTATCGTTTAGTTTAAAAATCTTGACAGGTCAGTTTAGACACCACTGATTCTTAAGAAAAAAAATCCCAGCAAGAAAGGAGCGGGAAAAAAACTATGTAAACAAATCAGGTTATTTTACCCGTATTTTCTTGGCGATGTTTTTTTACGTTTCTTTTGTGTAGTTTTATTTTAAAATATCATTTTTAAGATTAATTTGAAAGTAGTTTTCAAAACGATGTAATCAAAAGAAGAACCACAAACGAAGTGAACGATTGCCGGGAAGAAGGTTTTTTCCCTACAGCGGTTATTGTGGTAGGGATTTTTTTTCTCTTTTTAAGTGAGAGGTTGGCAGCGGCTTCTCTGATTGGTCAATCCCCAAATACTTATGACCTTGGGGATTTTTAAACTAAACGATAGACTGTAGTGAAACCACTTAGGTGGTCTTAAAACACCTGAAATGAATAATTCAGGTGAAATCCCAGTTTCAGATTTTTTGCAAACACAATAGTTATCCATATACTTACGGCATAAATGACGAAAATTAAAAAGCAGAATAACATAAATAATTTAAGAATAAATTTCATTATTCAATGGAACTCTAATTCAACTATAATACCGCTAGGCAGCACCACTAGTACCTATTAGCTGATTTGTTGCTATGCCACGGCCAACTAATTGGCCAAAAAGTACTAGTGGCACTGTACCTATCGTCTCCGTGCTAGGCAGTGATGCTAGTAACGGAGGCGGAACATCTCAATTGTCAACCCCTGATTTTAACATCACATAAGTTAAACCATACAATTTAACATGTTTTTACAACAAAGTTTTGCAACATGAAGTTTTAATTGAAGAGCAGTGTGAGTTCAATCATTGTTGGCACCCTGAAATGTTAGACATAACAAAACTGAGTGGGGCATGACATTATGTCCAGTCATCTATAATGACGAATGTTAATACAGTTCCCATATATAGCGTAGCATCCATATTCAGTGTCTCTCACATAACCATATTTACTACGCACACATAGCATATCTATATACTGGTGAGTCATATGAAGTGAAAAGTGATCTCGACAAAACATCAGATCTTTTATTGAAAAGGTTCACACGGTAATGAAGAAGTTAAAACAAATAATACATGTAATAAATTGTGATTCCTTAGAATAATAATAAAATTAAACTTGAAAAAATAAAAATTTGAAAAGTTACTTGGTAATAAATGGTAAAATTTAAGTGAAATAATACTTTGTCGAGAAGTTTATGTGTTAAAAACAATTGATTCTTAAGTGTATTAGGGGATCAGGAGAGTGATCAGGATTCCATCTCTCTGGATGGTTCTTACAATGTAT
This sequence comes from Microvelia longipes, assembly GCA_018340805.1. NCBI lineage: Eukaryota > Metazoa > Arthropoda > Insecta > Hemiptera > Veliidae > Microvelia > Microvelia longipes. The sequence goes on along the minus strand of JACMZG010001893.1, from coordinate 31,169,457 downwards.
TTAACTAACTTACTTAATACGCAGGTACGTATAGTAATTGTTATAAAAGGAGTCATAAGGCTCCTTTTAAAACAATTAATACTTGTATTAATTGTACATATAATACCTATTGTGGCACTTTTATAGAAAAGGGACCCCCTATTGGTGGTCCTTATTCTATAAAAGGTCCCATGGGGCGACATTATACAAAAGGGACCCCCAATCAAAACTGAATTAAACATAAAAAACCAAAGTTATTTAATCCCTAACGGGACAGAATGTGGAATTAGGGGTTTTGGGTGGGGACAATATTAATTGAATATAAATTATCTGGAAATATTCAATCTCCACGGGACAGAATGTGGAAATTGGGGTTTAGGGTGGGGAAAATATTGTTTTAATATAAATAGAAGTAGGCCAAATTCTATAAAAGGTCACATAAGGGGCACGTTATAGAAAAAGGACCCCCAATGAAGGAGGGGGTCCCTATTCTATAAAAGGTCACATAAGGGGCACGTTATAAAAAAGGACCCCCAATGAAGAGGGGGTCCTATTCTATTACATAAGGGGCACGTTATAGAAAAGGACCCCAATGAAGGAGGGGTCCCTATTCTATATAAGGTCACATAAGGGGCACGTTATAGAAAAAGGAACCCAATGAAGGAGGGGGTCCCTTTCTATATAAGGTCACATGAGGGGCATGTTATAGAAAAGGACCCCCCAATGAAGGAGGGGGTCCCTATTCTATATAAGGTCACATGAGGGGCATGTTATAGAAAAAGACCCCCAATGAAGGAGGGGGTCCTATTCTATAAAAGGTCACATAAGGGGCACGGTATAGAAAAGGACCCCCAAATGAAGGAGGGGGTCCTATTCTATATAAGGTCACATAAGGGGCACGTTATAGAAAAAGGAACCCCAATGAAGGAGGGGGTCCCTATTCTATATAAGGTCACATGAGGGGCATGTTATAGAAAAAGGAACCCCAATGAAGGAGGGGGTCCCTATTCTATATAAGGTCACATGAGGGGCATGTTATAGAAAAAGACCCCCCAATGAAGGAGGGGGTCCCTATTCTATAAAAGGTCACATAAGGGGCACGGTATAGAAAAAGGACCCCCAAATGAAGGAGGGGGTCCCTATTCTATAAAAGGTTACATAAGGGGCACTCAGGTTATAAGAATGTTAAATATAAACATATATTAAATTAAATTCAGGTTTCTTTGCATCATAAATACAGCCAGACTAAAAAAATGACATTTGAAAGGTTAATTTGAGAAAAACAGAATTATTTAAGTGTATTAACAGTATACTTTTATGTCTTTGAACTTTATGTATCCAACTGGATTCCCTCCAGTTGTCCCTGGGTGGGGACAATATTAATTAAATATAAATTATCTGGAAATATTCAATCTCCAACGGGACAGAATGTGGAAATTTGGGGTTTAGGGTGGGGAAAATATTGTTTTAATATAAATAGAAGGAGGCCAAATTCTATAAAAGGTCACATTAGGGGCATGTTATAGAAAAAGACCCCCCAATGAAGGAGGGGGTCCCTATTCTATAAAAGGTCACATAAGGGGCACGGTATAGAAAAAGGACCCCCCAATGAAGGAGGGGGTCCCTATTCTATAAAAGGTCACATAAGGGGCACGTTATAGAAAAAGGACCCCCCAATGATGGAGGGGGTCCCTATTCTATAAAAGGTCACATAAGGGGCACGGTATAGAAAAAGGACCCCCCAATGAAGGAGGGGGTCCTTATTCTATAAAAGGTCACATAAGGGGCACGTTATAGAAAAAGGACCCCCAAGAAGGAGGGGGTCCCTACTCTATAAAAGGTCACATGAGGGGCACGTTATAGAAAAAGGACCCCCCAATGAAGGAGGGGGTCCCTACTCTATAAAAGGTCACATAAGGGGCACGTTATAGAAAAAGGATCCCCCCAATGATGGGGGGGTCCCTATTCTATAAAAGGTCACATTAGGGGCACGGTATAGAAAAAAGGACCCCCCAATGAAGGAGGGTCCCTATTCTATAAAAGTCACATAAGGGGCACGTTATAGAAAAAGGACCCCCCAATGAAGGAGGGGTCCCTATTCTATAAAAGGTCACATAAGGGGCACGTTATAGAAAAGGACCCCCCAATGAAGGAGGGGGTCCCTATTCTATAAAAGGTCACATAAGGGGCACGGTATAGAAAAAGGACCCCCAATGAAGGAGGGGTCCCTATTCTATAAAAGGTCACATAAGGGGCACGTTATAGAAAAGGACCCCAATGAAGGAGGGGGTCCCTATTCCATTAATGATTTTCAGAGTAAAAACTTTACTTTAAACAAACCAAAATGTTATACAGAAGTAATGCAATCTGTGCATCGTATATCAGCCACAAACACGCAGGCATATATATATATATATATATTCCTTTGTCAAATATGTGATTTAGCAAGGAAATATAACGATAATTTAATATTCTTTTGTCAAATTACTTATCCTATGCTGCCCGTATGTTTGTCCATTGAATACGATGTACACAATTTTGTCAATTTTATATAATTTCTAGTGAGTTTTGAGTGAATTTTCCTCTAATTATTGTTAAAGGAAGCAATACAAAGGTAGTTTACCTTAAATTCTCAAATCTAAGTTTGTTACATTAGAATTTAAGGTATGATTAGAGGGGGTCCCTTTTCTATAAAAGTACCCATATGGCATGTCTTATAATACATTGTAAGAACCATCCAGAGAGATGGAAACCTGATTACTCCCCTGACACACTTAAGAAGCGATTGTTTTTAACACATAAACTTCTCAACAAAGTATTATTTCACTTAAATTTAATTATTAATAACCATACTATATTAACCTTAGAATGTCAATTACTGCGTACACACAGCATATTTAACTATTTGGTTTCTTGCACCACTGTTGTTATTTAGTTTGTTCAATCGAGCCAGATGACGTAAAAACATCACTTCTTTTATAGTGACGGTTCACTCAGGTTATAAGAAAGTTAAAAATAAACATATATTACATTAAATTCAGGTTTTTGCATCATAAATACAGCCAGACTAAAAAATGACATTTGAAAGGTTAATTTGAGAAAAACAGAATTATTTAAGTGTATTAAGTATACTTTTATGTCTTTGAACTTTATGTATCCAACTGGATTCCTCCAGTTGTCCCTGGGTGGGGACAATATTAATTAAATATAAATTATCTGGAAATATTCAATCTCCAACGGGACAGAATGTGAAATTTGGGGTTTAGGGTGGGGAAAATATTGTTTTAATATAAATAGAAGGAGGCCAAATTCTATAAAAGGTCACATTAGGGGCATGTTATAGAAAAAGACCCCCCAATGAAGGAGGGGGTCCCTATTCTATAAAAGGTCACATAAGGGGCACGTTATAAAAAAGGACCCCCAATGAAGGAGGGGGTCCCTATTCTATAAAAGGTCACATAAGGGGCACGTTATAGAAAAGGACCCCCAATGATTGGAGGGGTCCCTATTCTATAAAAGGTCACATAAGGGGCACGGTATAGAAAAAGGACCCCCAATGAAGGAGGGGGTCCTTATTCTATAAAGGTCACATAAGGGGCACGTTATAGAAAAAGGACCCCCCAATGAAGGAGGGGTCCCTACTCTATAAAGGTCACATTAGGGGCACGGTATAGAAAAAGGACCCCCAATGAAGAGGGGGTCCCTACTCTATAAAAGGTCACATAAGGGGCACGTTATAGAAAAAGGATCCCCCCAATGATGGAGGGGGTCCCTATTCTATAAAAGGTCACATTAGGGGCACGGTTATAGAAAAAGGACCCCCCAATGAAGGAGGTCCCTATTTCTATAAAGGTCACATAAGGGGCACGGTATAGAAAAGGACCCCCAAATGAAGGAGGGGGTCCCTATTCTATAAAAGGTTACATAAGGGGCACTCAGGTTATAAGAATGTTAAATATAAACATATATTAAATTAAATTCAGGTTTCTTTGCATCATAAATACAGCCAGACTAAAAAAATGACATTTGAAAGGTTAATTTGAGAAAAACAGAATTATTTAAGTGTATTAACAGTATACTTTTATGTCTTTGAACTTTATGTATCCAACTGGATTCCCTCCAGTTGTCCCTGGGTGGGGACAATATTAATTAAATATAAATTATCTGGAAATATTCAATCTCCAACGGGACAGAATGTGGAAATTTGGGGTTTAGGGTGGGGAAAATTGTTTAATATAAATAGAAGGAGGCCCAAATTCTATAAAAGGTCACATTAGGGCATGTTATAGAAAAAGACCCCCCAATGAAGAGGGGTCCCTATTCTATAAAAGGTCACATAGGGCACGGTATAGAAAAAGGACCCCCAATGAAGGAGGGGGTCCCTATTCTATAAAGGTCACATAAGGGCACGTTATAGAAAAAGGACCCCCCAATGATGGAAGGGGTCACTGGTATAGAAAAAGGGACCCCCAATGAAGGGACTATATAAAGGTCACATAAGGGCACGTTATATGAAGGAGGGGATAAAGGTCACCGTTATAGAAAAAGGACCCCAATGAAGGAGGGGGTCCCTACTCTATAAAAAGGTCACATTAAGGGGGCACGTTATAGAAAAAGGATCCCCCCAATGATGGAGGGGTCCCTATTCTATAAAGGTTCAATTAGGGGCACGTATAGAAAAAGGCCCAATGAGGGGGGGGGGTCCCTTTTATCTTAAAAGGTCACATAAGGGGCACGTTATAGAAAAAGGACCCCCCAATGAAGGAGGGGGTCCCTATTCTATAAAAGGTCACATAAGGGCACGTTATAGAAAAAAGGACCCCCCATGAAGGAGGGGTCCCTATTCTATAAAAGGTCACATAAGGGGCACGTTATAGAAAAAGGACCCCCCAATGAAGGGGGGGTCCCTATTCTATAAAGGTCACATAAGGGGACGGTATAGAAAAAGGACCCCCAATGAAGGAGGGGGTCCCTATTCTATAAAAGGTACATAAGGGGCACGTTATAGAAAAAGGACCCCCCAATGAAGGAGGGGGTCCCTATTCCATTAATGATTTTCAGAGTAAAAACTTTACTTTAAACAAACCAAAATGTTATACAGAAGTAACGCAATCTGTGCATCGTATATCAGCCACAAACACGCAGGCATATATATATATATATATATATTCCTTTGTCAAATATGTGATTTAGCAAGGAAATATAACGATAATTTAATATTCTTTTGTCAAATTACTTATCCTATGCTGCCCGTATGTTTGTCCATTGAATACGATGTACACAATTTTGTCAATTTTTATATAATTTCTAGTGAGTTTTGAGTGAATTTCCTCTAATTATTGTTAAAGGAAGCAATACAAAGGTAGTTTACCTTAAATTCTCAAATCTAAGTTTGTTACATTAGAATTTAAGGTATGATTAGAGGGGGTCCCTTTTCTATAAAAGTACCCATATGGCATGTCTTATAATACATTGTAAGAACCATCCAGAGAGATGGAAACCTGATTACTCCCCTGACACACTTAAGAAGCGATTGTTTTTAACACATAAACTTCTCAACAAAGTATTATTTCACTTAAATTTAATTATTAATAACCATACTATATTAACCTTAGAATGTCAATTACTGCGTACACACAGCATATTTAACTATTTGGTTTCTTGCACCACTGTTGTTATTTAGTTTGTTCAATCGAGCCAGATGACGTAAAAACATCACTTCTTTTATAGTGACGGTTCACTCAGGTTATAAGAAAGTTAAAAATAAACATATATTACATTAAATTCAGGTTTCTTTGCATCATAAAATACAGCCAGACTAAAAAATGACATTTGAAAGGTTAATTTGAGAAAACAGAATTATTTAAGTGTATTAACAGTATACTTTTATGTCTTTGAACTTTTATGTATCCAACTGGATTCCCTCCAGTTGTCCTGGGTGGGGACAATATTAATTAATATAAATTATCTGGAAATATTCAATCTCCAACGGACAGAATGTGGAAATTTGGGGTTTAGGTGGGGAAAATATTGTTAATATAAATAGAAGGAGGCCAAATTCTATAAAAGGTCACATTAGGGGCATGTTATAGAAAAAAGACCCCCAATGAAGGATATTCTATAAAAGGTCACATAGGGGCACGGTATAGAAAAAGGACCCCCCCTCCCTATTCTATAAAAGGTCACATAAGGGGCACGTTATAGAAAAAGGGTCCCCCAATGATGGAGGGGGTCCCTATTCTATAAAAGGTCATAGGGGCACGGTATAGAAAAAGGACCCCCAATGAAGGAGGGGGTCCTTATTCTATAAAAGGTTACATAAGGGGCACGTTATAGAAAAGGACCCCCCAAATGAAGGAGGTCCCTACTCTATAGGTTTCCATGAGGGGCACCGTTATAGAAAAAGGACCCCCCAATGAAGGAGGGGTCCCTACTCTATTAAAAGGCACATAAGGGGGGCACCGTTATAGAAAAAAGGATCCCCCCAATGATGGAGGGGTCCCTATTCTATAAAAGGTCACATTAGGGCACGGTATAGAAAAAGGACCCAATGAAGGAGGGTGGTCCCTATTCTATAAAGGTCACATAAGGGGCACGTTATAGAAAAAGGACCCCCCAAATGAAGGAGGTCCCTATTCTATAAAAGGTCACATAGGGGCACGTTATAGAAAAAGGACCCCAATGAAGGAGGGGGTCCCTATTCTATAAAAGGTCACATAAGGGGCACGGTATAGAAAAAGGACCCCCCAATGAAGGAGGGGGTCCCTATTCTATAAAAGGTCACATAAGGGGCACGTTATAGAAAAAGGACCCCCAATGAAGGAGGGGGTCCCATTCCATTAATGATTTTCAGAGTAAAAACTTTATTTAACAACCAAAAAGTTTATACAGAAGTAACGCAATGTGCATCGTATATCAGCCACAAACACGCAGGCATATATATTATATATATATATATATATATTCCTTTGTCAAATATGTGATTTAGCAAGGAATATACGATATTTAATATTCTTTTGTCAATTACTTTTATCCTATGCTGCCCGTATGTTTGTCCATTGAATACGATGTACAATTTTGTCAATTTATATAATTTTCTAGTGAGTTTTGAGTGAATTTCTCTAATTATTGTTAAAGGAAGCATACAAAGGTAGTTTACCTTAATTCTCAATCTAAGTTTGTTACATTAGATTTAAGGTATGATTAGAGGGGTCCCTTTTCTATAAAAGTACCATATGGCATGTCTTTAATACATTGTAAGAACCATCCAGAGAGATGGAAACCTGATTACTCCCTGACACACTTAAGAAGCGATTGTTTTTACACATAAACTCTCAACAAGTATTATTTCACTTAAATTTAATTATTAAACCATTACTATATTAACTTAGAATGTCAATTTACTGCTACACACAGCATATTTAACTATTTGGTTCTTGCACCACTGTGTTATTTAGTTTGTTCAATCGAGCCAGATGACGTAAAAACATCACTTCTTTTATAGTGACGGTTCACTCAGGTTATAAGAAATTAAAAATAACATATATTACATTAAATTCAGGTTTCTTATGCATCAAATACAGCCAGACTAAAAAATGACATTTGAAAGGTTAATTTGAGAAAAACAGAATTATTTAAGTGTATTAACAGTATACTTTTATGTCTTTGAACTTTATGTATCCAACTGGATTCCCTCCGCATAGTTTATACAGCATATTTAAATACCGTACTTGATACCATCGGTGGATTTAATATGCTGTGTCTACGTAGTAAATTAGTCATGCTACAGCATAAATATTTACTTAATTAAGAAAACTAAGTAGCTACTTTTCTTTTTTAATCAGGTTTCCAGAGTTCTGAAGCACTGACCAGGCCTCAATAATTCTCAGGTGAAACCCAGGACAACGTGGGAATTTATTCAGAGTACACTCTAATATATTGGAATGAAACAACATTAATATCAAAAACCATACTAAAAACGTTAATTAATTTAAGTTTTTATAATAGTTTTACAATTAATATTGCTTAGCTGTGAGGTTTTTACCAACTACAATGCTATACATACCAGCAAGTAGGCTGTTACGAGTCGGTACCACACGCAAGCCCCAAACCAAATCTTACAAGATTAAATGGCAATTTAGCCCAAATTTAGTACGTTTTTAAGAACTACTAGAGTTACTAATTATTAAGATGTTAAGAATTAGAAAAAGTTAGACATTTGAGCAAAATATTCAAAAGATCAAACAAAAAAGACGCGTGCAACCAAAAGGTAAAAAGGAAATTCGCTAACAGACGCGTTAATGAAGTTAATAAGTGACAAGTTAAAATTGGAGAAGCCGTTTGTTTATTTTTTTTAATATAATAATGGCGGACAATTATTATCAATTGCGAAGTTAAGTTTTTTATTAAAAGGTTTAATAGGAGGTACAGATTTGGAATTTTAAATTTAGAAGAAATTAATGAGAGATTGAAACCTAAATCTTGTATAGAGTTCTATGTAGCTCTATTCCGGAACCATGCAAAACCTATTTCGGCAACGGTAACTAAATCTACAATAATAAAAAAAATAATAAATAATAGATGGAGCTTTTTCTTCTCACAGGTATCAACTGGTTTGTTTGTTCTTGGCCATTTTCTACCTAGAGACATTCATAGCTTTGCTGAGCACTTACCTGCCACTGGCAACTTTTGATTCCGCTCCAAAGCCCCCCAATAAATAACTAACAAAAACTTTTAACTTAAAAAAAATAATCTATAGAATAGCTGGAATTCTTTACAAGGAAATCCTTTATTCTGGCTCTAAATGGCTCAATTGCCATTTCTTTTGTTTCTATATCTAATAAATTGAAGAATTTATTGCCCAGTATATTGGATCCAGTCCTGAATCTAGGCAGCCTGTGTGCAGGTATGACGAAGTTGTCCCTATTCCTGGTGTCATATTTACAGGCTTTCTTTATTTATTTACACAAATTTAAGACAAATAAAATTTAGAGACAGTAGAAAGTCAGTATTTTAAGCTTTTTGAATAGAGGCTTACATGTTGCCAACCTCCTTGCTCCTGTTATAATTCGGATAACTTTTTCGTAGCTCTCACTGTGTTTATATTTATAATGAACAGTTGAAAATGTGTAAAAAATCATTAGTCCAAGTGCCAGACCAAAATAAATGTGACACATTTTGTACTACTTCAAACCAATTTTTTCTGAAAATATACCTTAATTTAAAAAGGAAAAGCATAGTCTGACTATCCAGAGTGGAGCTCTTCATATAAATGCGCTCGCTCAAAATATTAGAAAATAGCACACATTCCAGTCTTCTTGCAGTAAGTGGTTCCCTGTAGGTCGTGTGCAAAACATGAAGAGAAAATTTTTTAAAGCTAATAAAATTTCCTATTACACGAGTGTTATTTTGTCAGAATCGGATAACTACAACTAAAGTTCTGACATTTTTAATTAGCCCAAAAAATGCAGAAGAAACCAATATTTTTCAAAGAAATTCTCTGACATTACATAAATTAACTATTTTTTAGTGTTTTTGAAAGAGCCATAACTTTAGTTGTACTTATCCGATTTTGATGATTAAAAACTCGTTTTACAGAAAATTTTATCAGCTTTAAAAAATTCTCACTTCATGTTTTGCACACGACCCACAGGGAACCACTTATTTCAATAAATTTAAATATGTGTGATTTTATAAAATTTTCAATAAGCCCAGGCATATAAAGAGGAGCCCTGGACTGGAGCAGTCTGGATAGGTAGACTATGTTTTTTCTTCATAATTTAAGGTATATTTTCAAAAAACGTCTGGTTTGAAGTAGTAAAAATGAGTCCTATTTTTCAGGTCCGGCACTTGGGCTACAATCATAATGTCAATGTGCCCTCAAAAGTTTGTTTACATTACTTTTTAGCCATCATTAATAAATTAAAAAAAATAAAACTCAAAAACATGTTCGCACCGATTTGAAATTTGGCACGCGTGGAGCCCTTTATAAAATAGGGTACGGAGTACCTCGGAACTTTTCCTCATCACATCGGATTCGCTACACTTATCCTCCCTACTTAGGAATCGCTTCGATCGTCCTCAGAGTGTATAAGTCGTTGAATTAATACAACAACACCTCTTCGGACTCCGCTTCGCTCGTCCTCAGATAGTGAATAAATCTGCTTTATTCACCTATCCATGCACTGACTACGCTCGATGGTGCTTAATTTTTATGATCTAACAAATATAATGGATACACTCGTTGTATAGAAAAAACTTTTATACTTTGTCTACACGTTGTGTTGAACACTGGGTTGGAACACCTAAAATTGTTTTCGTGGTTGAACCCCGCAAACGTCTAGGGATTCAACACCTATACTGTATTTAATAGATATAACCTTTGCTCAGCGGTTATCCTATTGTATCTCTAAGTTTTTTTCTGTTTTTTATTTAAATGTAGCCTGTTCGTAAACATAATTATATACATAGAGATATATACTAGAGGGGGCATAGCCTATCTTAATACATTGAGAGGCCTGAAACATTTTTAGTGGGGCTCTCAGGGGCTCTGTGTAACCTCATTGAAACCTCCTCCAAGAGGAAGTTATGGTTATAATTAATCAATTGTTTTCGGCTTCCCGCAGATTGTTTGTGTTGTGATTTGTATTTTAAACATCCTACTATATAATTTACTGGTTTTTTGTTCTGTTTATTTGATGATAATGATAATCGTATGTGGTCAGGTTACTTTTTTGATGTTTCAAAATTCAACCAATAGGGCCGCTCTAGTAATATATCTCTATGATTATATACATTTATTACTTCAATAGCATTGGCACACATTTGTAAATCTCATTTTAGTAGAAATGATAATGAATAAATAAAACCTAGTAAATAAACCAAAATTGTTATAAAAATACAAACAAAACTGAACAGTAAAAATTGTGGAGTATATATATAAAATAGAACTAATAAAGGTGTTTATCTATGACATAATTCTAAATAACAACTTAAATTTAAATAAAGATCAATATTTTCCTAGGGAATATTCATTTGTGTACGTTGGCCATTCTTGAAAAACAACGAATTGCAATTATTCGTTTCTTTTTTATATTCTACTTAGTGTTTTGAATATTTTTAAAAAAATGAATTATTCTTTCCTTATTTTGTGTCCACTAGTTATAATTATAACTGATCTAACCTGTTAATTTGTGTTTTTTATTAAACGAGGCATATGCGGCAAGAAACATCAAAAAAAGAAAATACACTGCTTTAGTAAGAAGGCAAAGAACCAATATCATAAGCAGCGTTTATTGCAGCGACTTAAATTTGAGCTAAAGAATGCATTTATTTTACCAATAAAGTCTCGACAGCAGACAGCATAATGCTGCTAAATCAATATTTTGATTAAATATCATAAGGTAAATAAATTCATAATAAAAAACCACATGTTTATTAAATAACCAAAGAAATTGAAAGCAAATTATAATTTTTAAAATAACCTGACTTATCCTGGACACCGGGTTCAATCCCGATAAGTGTCTTCACGACACACTGGGATTCATCAAGCAAATTATCGGTGCTCAGCACCGTCCACACGGAGAAAAATCGGTGCCGAGGATTCAACCTGGTGTTCAACCCAGAGTTTAACACATCGTGTTGACGAAGTGTCCTTATCTATTACGTAAGATAAAGGTATATACTTGTACCGAATTTCAACTCAATTGAATTGGCACGCATGTAGATATATAAGACGAATAAAATTGCCAAGTTTCATATCATTAATTAGTTCAATTTTTATCGAATGACTTGTATTTGTTAGTTAAAAAAATATGCAACTGAGTTGAAATTTGGTATATAAATATCTCCTTATGTTATAAATAAGTATACTGATTCCTTTTGATGCGGCAAATATATCTATAGTCCAGGAGCCGGACCTGACAAAAAATTAATCATTTTGTAGTACTTCAAACTAAATTTTTCTGAAAATACACCTTAAATTATGAATAAAAAATATAGTTTAGTCTGCATATTCAGAATGGAGCCTTTCATATAATTGTGCATGCTAAAAATGTTAAAAAATCGCACAAATTCCAGTTTTCTTGCAATTAGTGGTTCCTTGTTGGTCCTCCTTCCCAAGCATATATCTATTATATATTTATTATATATAAACATATATCATTTGATACTACCGAGTTTTTCAAACAGAGAGAACACAATATATTTACAAAAAATACATAGTGGGGCTGCTCATATACAATGAGTTGCTAAAACACACAGCGTACTAATCAATCACATTAAACATGACAATTAACAATGAACTAAGTAAAACTGTAGTAAAAAAAAAAATTAAATACATAAAATAAATTATTAGGTTAAACAAACAGAAATTAAATTTGTACATTATATCTAAAACTAGATAAGTTAATTATACAATGGTTTTAATTATTCCTAACGAATCTAAATAATATTCTCAGATATTTGCGTCAGTTTTTTGGGTCAATTCCCATATCGTCGAAGAATTTTGATGTTATTGTAGGAATGGCACCTCTCGAGCAAACCATAGTCCTATTACTCGGAACTCTCTGTCGCCTGTTGGTCTCTATATTTCTCTTTATAATAATCTAAACACTTTTCGTAAATCTGTTTCTTTTCCTCGTGGACTTTCTCACCTTGTAAAGGATCGTTAGTCTCGTACCTCACTGTAGGGTCAATCACCAAAGCTTCCTTACTGTTTTTATTAAAGGCTATAATGTCTGCGTACCTCGTGGAACCATTTGTATCAACGCCGAAGACTTCCTCATAACAAGTGTAACCTTTTCTCTAAACAAGTCAATAATGGTGTGTTGACATTATGGTGGCGGCGAGTAACAAGAAGCATGTTGTTAGGACAATTACCAAGCACATGTGCTTGGTGTTTCAGTCTCTCTGCTGCATTTGCGACAGAGGGGTCCCACGTCTCCTGTATACTTGTGCCTGTAGTCGGTACACCACGTAGAGGGGCATAGTTGATATTCAATTTGATCGCGTTGGTCCACTCGGAACCTGTAAGGATTCGCCTATTACTAATGAATTCGTTAGCTTTGGTGTTTTCCTTAAAGTGGCACACTCCGATTCCTTGCCACTTACACTTTGACCACTCTTCAAACGATTTTTCGCGAAGGATTGTCGAATATTTTTTATACTAATTCGACCGTTTAGATCTTGAAGTTCAAGACCAAGACGATCAGCACAATCAGACAGTTCGGCGTCATAATCGAGTATACCTTGTAATTGCACTTCATCGACGTCTCTTAATTTTTGCAATATACTCATATGTTGTACGGAGCTTCCCACGAACAACGAAGATACCTAATCCTCGATAACGGCGAGGCGCATACAGCATAGTTGTAGAAAGTGTTGGCTGGTAGTCCTACGATTTGCTTGGTACTTCTCCGGATCATGACATCAACAACCTTCGAGAAAAGCCGGACGAAGTGTTAGTCAGAGGAGCAGTTGAAGAGGGTACGTAGCGTTGGAAAATAATTGTTGTTGTAGTGATATAATTTTGATGAGAAAAAAAAACAGGGATAATTTGTATATCCCTTACCGGTCGCGCGGTGTGCTGCACAAGGCTGCCTGTGCACTCTTCACAGCTAGAATATTACCGTCGTGGATTATTTGTTATTTCATGAAATTTTGCCTTCAAATTGCCGAATTTCCAATTACAGGGTCGTGGCCATTTCGCCAAACCCGCTACACGGAACTGTTTGATTCGCTGTGGCTCCTTCAGAGCTACAGCGTACTATTGTTGTTCAATATAACGTGTTCAGTCTAATTTTGAGTAGTGATGTTATTAGATTTTTTTTAAATAGTCAAGGTTTTACTTGACCTCGAAACTAGTGTTTTAACGTTACGAGCGAGATCAACAAAAATCGTTTAACTTACGAGGTTAGCACATCGATTTTGGTCACATAAGATGGTTTGATTGTGAAGTAATTAAAAATATCTCTAATCATGATAATAATCATGAAATTAATATTAATCATAAATAATTCTGCTGGGGCCAATTAACAATTTAAAAAAAGGACCTCTGAACTTTTCCTCATCACGTCGGATTTGCTATGCTCACCCTCCCTACTTCGAACTCACTTCATTCGTCCTTAGAAGTTACAATTCATTAATTTTATACTTGCAAGACCTCACAGGGCCCCGCGACTTGATGATGATAAGATAGGCTATACTAAGATTAAACGGGGCCCTTTTTTAGGTATAGATATTCTATAAAACTCTACCAAGGGGGCCCGTAACTTGATGATCATATGAAAGACTATACTAAGATTAAACGGGGTCCTATTTTTAGGTAAAGAGATTGTATAAAACTCACACAAGGGGCCCCGCGACTGGATGCTCTTAAGAAAGATTATACTAAGATTACACCCAGGGCCCCATTTTTAGGTGAAGAGATTGTACACAAATCTTTAAGGGGGCCCCGTGACTTAATAATGTTAAGACAGACTATACTAATCTCTACTATGCCCCAGAAGAACTATTTAATTAAAAAGTTAACTTTTTTGTACTTTATCTTTTAGGGGGCCCCTAACCGTTGGGGCCCGTAGTTACGCCACTGACTTTGGCGTAGTTAATTACATGCTTTTTTCGTAAGAGTTAACATTTTTAAAATATGTAATTTTTTTTAAATGTTTGGTAAACCAGAAAATCATGAGATGCGTATGAACCTGCATTCTTAAAAGTTGTTTAGAACTGTTTCTGGAAGTTTCTCTGTTTACTTAAATTGATTTTCGTTATTGATTTTATCTGAATTCTGTTACTAATATAAAAAAAACTAGTACTGTCAACGAATCAAGAGCAATGGTAGAAATAATTTGTGAATTAGCTAATTGTAGTGGAAATCAGTCTCTTGTAAATTCGTTAAACCATATCGTCCTGTTTTGGACATTTTGAATTGAAGTTATACTTGTGGAATTATTGCAGAAAAGACTTTTTATCAGTGAGGTAAGTGGTGAACAGTCTATGTTGTATCTTAAACAATTTAACTAAAAAAACCTATGCAATCAGAGAAACTTGATTGTTTAATTTTAGATTAGCGAACAACTGCTCAATTATAGCGCCTGGGATTCTTTTGATGAATATAATATCCACGTTCACTCGTAATTAAAAGCCAATTGTTTGCAGAAAAAATGAAAATGAGTTTAGTTAAAACTAAAGTGATGTAAATATGAGGGGTCGGCGTAGACACAGTGTTCTGACTCTCACCCTTTTCTCTAATGGATGAGAGGTACTAAGCTTTCAATCAAGCGGGAATCTAGTTTAACTACTATGCCGCTAGTCAGTGCCACTCGTTCTTACATCCTGCTTTGTTGATTTCTGTCTGTTGCTAATCAATGGTCAACAAAGAGCGCCATTGCTAATATTTTTAACATTTTCTCTTTTATATATAAGAGCTGGTGAAAATTGCAGGCATAGGATTAATTTGAATTTTGAAACATCGAAAAAGTAACCTGCCCACTTTCAACTATGGGCACTTTTATAGAAAAGGGACCTACTTTTGGTGGTCCTTATTCTATAAAAGTTCCCATGGGGCGACATTATAGAAAAGGGACCCCCCAATCCAAAAAACTGAATTAAACATTAAAAAACTAAAGATATTCAATCCCTAACGGGGACAGAATGTGGAAATTAGGGGGTTTTGGGTGGGGACTCTATTAATTAAATTTAAATTGCCTGGAAATATTCAATCTCTGACGGGACAGAATGTGGAAATTTGGGGTTTTGGGTGGGACATATTTATTTTTAATATAAATAGAAGGGGGCCTATTCTAATAAAAGGTCACATTAAGTGGCACGGTTATAGAAAAAAAGGACCCCCAATGAAGAGAGGGGGGCCCTATTCTGTAAAGGTCACATAAGGGCACGTTTTCACTTTGAGAGATTCATACTCTCTCATTTATGTCACAAACTTGTAATAACGCAGTATTATTATGTTATAATGTTGGTTACATACTAAATAATATATATAAATAGAAAGATTGGTAGTAGGAATTATAAATAGTAAAAAAACAAAAAGGAAGAAAGAAAAAAAAGGTAATTCTTAGCAATTTTAGTTAATGTAATTAATTTAATATAGTTGTAAGTTATTGTAATTCTTATTCTTCTTGAGCCATTTAGTTGAGGTTAGTGTTTTTTTAAAAGAAAAAAATTAGTATAGTGATACTCAAATTGTAATAATTATGTAAATAGGATATTGGATTGATGTCAAATTATATCACTAAAATTTTGTATTTTTTTATTTATTTATTTTTTATTAATTTATTTATTTATTTTTTTTTTATTTTTTATTTATTTTTTATTTATTTTTATTTTTTTTTTTTTTTTTTGTTTTTTTTTGAGTTTTATTATTTATTTTATCCCTTGGTACGTATATCTTCATCTTAACTTTGTATATAATTCTTATAAATTTCTTATATATCATCTCTTCTTATATATTTCTTCATATATTGGTATAGTTTTCAATGTTGTATATTTTTCTTTTATATTATTTGTATATATTAATTAATCTAAAAAGTATACAGTCACATTTTATTAGTCCCGTTCCTCAGAAATTACACAACACGTTTCACACACAATACACACAAAGGGCCGTGTCCAGGATAGCTACAGGTCAGTACTTATTACGAGCATTCAAATTTGACAAGTACCCTAAGAAGGTGGGCTCCTGGATGCGGTCCAATCCACAAAAAACAATATGACTAAAAAGTCGATCTAAGAACAAAGATATCATTAGAATTTTTTCACGTTTGTTAGCAATTATTTTAAAAATTTAGATTGTAAGTTAAGTGATTACCAAATATTGTAACTTGTTTTTTACATTTAAGAAAGTTTAACCTTCAATACAGCGATGTTCTCAAGTAGTTTTGCCATGCTAACAACAATCTTATTGCGCAGAGCGCATGTAGTGGTAACTACTGGAGCATGGCGCTCTTCTTTAAAAAAAAAAAAAAAAAAAAAAAAAAAAAAAAAAAAAAAAGGCACGTTATAGAAAAAGGACCCCCCAATGAAGGAAGGGGTCCCTATTCTATAAAGGTCACATAAGTGGCACGTTATAGAAAAAGGACCCCCCAAATGAAGGAGGGGGGCCCTATTCTGTAAAAGGTCACATAAGGGGCACGTTATAGAAAAAGGACCCCCCCAATGAAGGAGGGGGTCCCTATTCTATAAAAGGTCCATAAGGAGCACGTTATAGAAAAAGGACCCCTGAAATGAAGGAGGGGGGCCTTATTCCACAAAAGGTCCATAAGGGGCACGTTATAGAAAAAGGACCCCCCAAATGAAGGAGGGGGCCTTATTCTACAAAATGTCCATAAGGGGCACGTTATAGAAAAAGGACCCCCCAATGAAGGAGGGGGCCTTATTCAAAAATGTCCATAAGGGGCACGTTATAGAAAAGGACCCCCCAAATGAAGGGAGGGGGGCTTATTCTATAAAAGGTCACATAAGGGGGCACGTTATAGAAAAAGGACCCCCATGAAGGAAGGCCCCCTCCTTCATTGAGGGGGGGATGAAGGAGGGGGCCTTGTACTATAAAAACACATGAGGGGCATGCTACACAAAAAAGGACACATGGGGAGGCCTGTTATAGAAAAAGGACCATACAATGAACGAGGGGGTATTTATAAACTTTCTAAAAGTGTTTATTTTTAAATGTATACATATTTTTTAATTTAACAATGACAGTTCATAATTTTTTCTGTTACTTTGGCATTTATTATTTAAAGAAGAAAATTAAACTGAAATTACAAAATATGAAGAGCTTAAAAACATGAATGTAACCACGTATCTAGATAATTATTATAGTAACTGAGGGAAGAACAATTCTTGCAATTGTTTAAGGTAAATTCAGTAAAATTTTTCATTTTATATTAAAAAATGAAGTAAGATACCGGGTGCAGGGAACCTCAGAATTTTTTTCACCCTATCGGATTTGCTGCGCGTATCCTCATCACATCAGACTTGCTTCGCTACCTAATTAATATTTCGCTCGGAAATATCCTTACTTATGTTTCATTACGTGTTCTACTGGTTTAGCAAGTCGTCAGACATTAAAAAACATCTATTTTATTCTTGTGGACTCCCATCCTCTTACTGACTCCAATCAATTCTTCTTAACGGCAGTAATCCGATAATCCTAAAGCTGTGGAGGTTTATAAAGCTTAAAACCAATTGGATTATAGAAGTAAACATATGTGCAAAAATTGGGTATGTGGTACCTCGGTAATTTTCCCAACCATATCAGAATTGTACGGTTCATTTTCTAAATATAGACTCGCTTCATTTGTGCTCAATATGATACCTCATTTATATTGCAATATGTCTTAATACTCGCTTCGCTCGCTCGATACTGCTTAACATTAATGATCCTTTTTATTTATACTAGATTCAAGTAGACGTAGATAGATTTAAGTGTAAATGTAGGTATAAACATTTACAAAATTGTTACTATATATATACAGTTAATATATAGATTAATTATGGTAAAACCTTTTGGATTACCTTTCTTGCTTCCTTTAATGATTTTCAGAGTAAAAACTTTACTTAAAACGCACTAAAAATTATACAGAAGTAACGCAATCTGTTCATCGTATATCACTCACAAACACGCAGGCATATATATTCCTTTGTCAAATATGTGATTTAACAAGGCAAAACAATGATAATTTAATATTCCTTTATCAAATTACTTATCCTATACAGCCCGTATGTTTGTCCATAAAATACAATGTACACATTTCGTCAATTTTATATAATTTCTAGTGAGTTTTGAGTGAATTCTTCCTCTAAATATTGTTAAAGGAAGCAATACAAAGGTATTTTACCTTAAATTCTCAAATCTAAGTTTGTTACGGTAGAATTTAAGGTATGATTAGAGGGGGCCCCTTTTCTTTAAAAGTACCCAACTATGAATATAATCAAATAAACAGAACAAAAATTAAGTAATTTATATTCTACTCGTAGAACGTTTAAAATACAAATCAAAACACATAAAATGTCCGGAAGCCTAAAAATTGATTAGTTATAACCTTAAGTAACTCTATAGAGGTTTTAATGAGGTTACACATAGCCCCTGAAGGCCCTAACATTATAATTCAGGCTTTTCAATGTATTGAAGTAGGCTATGCTCCCTCTAATAATATATCTCTATGATAAAGGGATATGTGGTACTTCAATGGGGATATTTGAAGGAACTAAAAGTGACAGACTATGCTCAGGGCCATGCGAAGGGTAGGAGTTGGAACACTGTCTATGCTGACCCCTCATTTTTACACCATTTTAATTAAAACTTGGTGAGCTAAATGGCACCAACCATTTTGAATACTTATTCTGAAATTATTTTGGACTAGAATTAAAAAGTAAGTTGATAGTAAAACACATGGTTATGATCAGTTGACAGCATGGAAAAATAGTGTTAAGGAACCAAAAAGGTTAGCCTGATATGAAATTTTGGAGTGGTTTAACTTACAGGACTAACCTTATTGGCCTCCTCCCATGATTTTCTTACGCTATCAACTGATTATAACCATGTGTTATACTATGATACTGTATGTTCTGTTCATTTACTGCCATGAGTGTACAGTGGTTGGGCTTTCAAAACATCTGACCATATCATAAGAAAATTTTGGTGCGTATACATTGAGAAATGTAGGTGAGATGGAGGTTTAACATAAATATTATGTTGCCTGTTATGGATGATGATCATTTTGTGTGACTTGGCTTTCACACCTTGTTTACCTGAGTTGGATTAACGCTTAACATTTGTTTTTGACCAATGCACCTGCATATTATTGTATTATGGCAAACCGGCAGCCATTATTTAAAAAAACTGCCCTATCCTCAACCGCTATGAAATTGAAAAACATCATGTTTATTATAAATCGTACTAAAATGTTTTGTGGAACACTTGAAATCTCCTCACAGACCATTTGAACTACTTCTTATGCAGTTACAATAATATTTTGGTCGTTATTATTTGTGTTCAGAAAGTAGAGCTAACTATATTCTTTTTTCAGATCTAATCAGAGAGATGTTTTCAACTGGCTACATAAAGACAAGTTTACTGCTGGCAAGTCTCACTACATAATCAGGTGTCAAGTAAACCAAGAAGGTTCTTTTTAACTGCCTCACTTCTCTATACTGAAATAAAAAGCCTTAAAGGCTAAATATAATTATATTTATAAAAACTATCTCGTAGAGTTTTTTATTTAAAAAAAAGAAATAATATAAAAGCTGTCATGTATAAATATGGCTCTGTTATCATATATTATGGTCTAGTATTATTATAATTAAATATGATTTTATTATTTTAAATTATTAATCTTAAGTAAATAATAAATGGCATCTAAACAAATAATTGAATAACTTTTTTATTTATAATATGGTTAATGAAGCTGACTCTGTGTTGGATCTTGTTAAAACAGTAGTTTTTTAAAATTACCTTTTACTTTGACACCTAGGAGGTCTTGGAGCTTGCATTCCAGGTTGCACCCTCAGCTTATGTAGATTGTTGTACTTAAGTAATATAGCACTTTACTACCCCCCCCCCCCCGTTTCCACCAGCAGTGTTCCAACTTGCTGGTTGAGGCTGTCCTAACACAGGGGCTAGTTCTATGAAATACTGCACTAAACACTCTCTGTCACCTTGATTTTTTTCTCTTATGACACTTATTTATTTTTATAAAATTCTAACCCTGATATTTTGTCACTGGTGCTTTATTAGCATTTTTCCCTTAACGTCTAAAATAATACAAAACACCCCCAGCGGGCGTCATTGAACAAATTTAAATTAATTAAAATTTTGTAATATCACCCATATAGTTACAGCATTATTTAGAAAATAAAGGCCTCAGCATAGCCCTTATCACCAGTCAGTGCTACCAACTAAGCGGTCTATTCATACAATTTACATTTTTAGAAATCCATTTAATAATTTCAACCTTGGAAATTATAATTTTATAGAAAAACTAGGTGACAGGCAGTATGGACTCACAGTAAAGAAACAGTGAATTAAAAAAATTGGCATGTCCACAACGGCTTATTTTGAGGCAATTCTAATTTATTTTGGGAAAACACTGACTATGCACCCTGCCCCACACCCCTACTAGTATAAAGTTCTAAATTACTTTAATTCGCTCTTTGAGCAAAAGTATTATCTTAGATGATTATACCTGTTGAGGTGGGTATTATTAGAGTTACTTAATGTTGATTGTATTAAATAAAAAATATTTGCTTAGTTGTGTAGAATAAAACTATTGTATTTAAACATTTATTATTGTTTATTTGCTAATTATCTTTGATCAATGGTTAGTCTTTTATATTTTTAGATTAGAAATAATATTGCTAGTTATGAATTAGATAACAACCTTTAAGACTCCATACAAAAGCCTTAGAAAAATTACTTGAAAGAATATTACTCATCGTAGAGCTTGTATGCAAACACTTGGACATGATGTATAGATTTGAACCTTCATCCTAGAAGGGTAATGATGACAAGTGCAGATTTAAGATAAATGAGACGGGAATGTATTACATTTTGTAGAGATTGACTTGACTACAAGTAGATTTGAAGTATCTAAATGAAAATAGTAAGTATGTTTACCCCAAACCTATTGG
This sequence comes from Microvelia longipes, assembly GCA_018340805.1. NCBI lineage: Eukaryota > Metazoa > Arthropoda > Insecta > Hemiptera > Veliidae > Microvelia > Microvelia longipes. Next base: position 31,147,833 of record JACMZG010001893.1, on the reverse strand, counting down.
ATTAAAAGTCAAAAATCATAATGTAAACAATGTTTGAATTAAAATTGATTTGAGCCCTTAGAATCAGGTTGAGTCAGGAAAAAGTGTGTTATGTTCACAGTGTTAACTCTTTAGGCATGGCTTATAGATTTGAACGCAATCCTTGGTTATTAATGATTACCTCAATATTAATGAGACAGGTCTATGTCCTTTTAAAAGGCATTGTATTGTAACTATAGAGGCCTAGTTGAGTTCATGTAGTGTTTAAGTGCTCACGAAAACATAGTTCATACAATTACATCATCAGAATATGAAATAAGTCACTCCACTGATTAATACTTATTTAAAATAAAGCATAACCGGCTTTTCAACCAACTAAAGGTCATCAGTACTGTTGACTCTTGTGTCAACACTGTCATCTCACGACACTGATGATGACCTTTTAGTGGGGGGACTTATTTGATTATTCTAATCATGATGAAATCCTGTAGCTCATAGTTTGAATCCATACAATTATGCTCTCACATTTATTATGTCAACACCAGAGATTTCACTTCACTCATGAGGAACACATGCCCAATAAATAATAGTGTCAAAGAATAGGCTAAGGCAGGAATACCTCTTTATTTTCAGTGTTGAATTCCTCAAAGTAAGTGTTCTATTACAATTGTTAGAACTCTGAAACTAAAGTATTTAAAAGGGATATGTGAATGGCGGCATTGTTCAAACTGTATTTCTTACAATGTACCAGTCTATTCTCTCACTCTACTAGCTACTTTTCTATTCTCTAGAAAGCACCATAGACCTCAAGCAAATAAGCGGTCTCTTTTTCTATAAGTCAACATTGCTATGCAACAAGAGCTATATCATATAAAGTAGATTGGAATCAACTGGAGAATTCACTCCCCTCAAAAACTAAGGGATTAGCAAGTATTAACGGTAGCCTATTAGTCCAAGAGCCCAGGGTGTTTTGTTAAATAAAAGTGTAAATGGCGGAACCAGGTCCTCAATTTTTCGTAAAATACCTTCTGAACAAGGATCCGCATCCTGGAACTCGTATCAGATGGGTGTCCAGGCAGAACGCAATTTAGGGGCAAAGGTTCTGCCTGGGACACCCATCCGATACGATCGACAGAATTGCAGAAATCCTTGTTTCAGGAAGGTATTTAAGAAAAATTGAGACCGGTTCTAGCCATTACACTGTTGTTAACTTGGGTGATAATTTGACCTGTGAAAGTGCGTTCTGCCTGGGAGCCCATCTGATACGAGTCGGCACGAATTGCAGATCCTTGTTCAGGAGGTAGTTTACAAAAATTAAAACCCGTTTCCAAGCATTAACTTTTTATTAACAAAACACCCCTGGGCTCTTGGTCTATATTATTCAAAATAAAAATATCTTTCCAAGGCTAACTAACAAACAGATTGTTACGATAATACCCCAGACTGTTTGCCTAAAAAAATAGTATTAAATGTGACTGCTCTCAAAGAATAGCAAATACTGAAACCATCAAATACTTGGGCGTTTATCTTGATCAGCACTTAAGTTATAGCTATCATATAAATATTACAGTAAAAAGATTTAGTGAAACTTATTTTATTGCTTTGCACTTTTAACAAAGATTGCTTCAATAGATTTTGCTACGCTCCATATACTATGCTCTTGTCGAGTCAATATTGTACTATGGCATCATAGCATATGGAACGCAGCCACCAACCAATTTAGAACCCCTTAATATAATTCGAGAAACGAATAATTAAAGTTATTTAATCTAGGCCCTTACAGCTAACTCCGATGATCTTTTTAAAGACTTTAAGTCCTTGGCCTCATTCCTCTTCTTAATTTAAAAAAATTGTCTCCTTAATTAATACAAACTGAAAAAATTGTGATTTCACATAATTAGAACACAGAAGTAAGCACAGCTCAGCAATTAGTAGTCCCGTCTCCCTATTGTAGATTATCAAAAAACAAAATCATGCTTTATACAAAGGTCCCATGTTACTACAATGTTTCTACCAAATAGAAATTAAAACTGCAAAAATATAAAACAATTTAAGAAAGAAACTAAATAAAACACCTAGTATGAATCAAAATATCTCTATTTAGTATATTTGGTGTTTTACACTCTCTCTCGTCTCTCTCTCTCTCTCCTCTCTATGTATCTATCTCATTCTTAATTATATATATATTTCTCTCTTTTTCCCCTTTTCCATTACCTCTCTCCTCTCTTAAGCATTAATATTATTGTTAGTATCACTAATTACTTGGATTATTATTATTATTATTGTTGTTGTTGTTTTTGTTTTTCTCCATGCATACGCAATGGCAAATAAATGACAGCGGGACATCAGTCCAAAAGTTATTATTATTATTATTATAACTATATTAATTCTCTTTCATCAATTTCTAATTAATTAATTAAGTTATATTTAACATTAAAAGTATAGTTCACCTTAAGAAAATTCGTACGGCACTAGCAGAGACCTCGCACAGGCTGGTGCCTTGAGGTGCTCTTACATAAGAAATACTAGTAAAATATGTTTTTTGTTATATACTATATATGTTATAAATAAATAAATAAAAAATAAATACAGGCTACAAAGAGGTTAATTTTGTAATCAACCACCTACCATCACACTTCTCGTCCAAGTGTTTTACAAAAACATCAGACATATAATAGTAGCGTTAGAACACGCAATGAAAATGGAGTTTCTATTACATACAATTACATTTAGTAGCTTTTACTCTTTCCGCCTTTGACATCAGTTGGAAAAAGCTCATAATTGAAGTATAAATATAATACTTGCTATGTCTACTATTTTGTGACAGCATAATTTAATGGCACATAAGTATCGCCATTGAGTACATCCAAGGCTGTCAGAAATAGCTGAGATTATGCGGTTTTCCAAGTGTCCCTGCTAATGCTAAAAACCTTCTTAAATTAATGTAGGTCATCACAGAAAATAAGAATAAAACGAAAGAATAAATACAACAGAATTTTTTCATAAAATATTAACAATAAAAGAGAATTCAAACAAAAGTTTAACTTTCTATTTAAACAGCAGTAGTTATCATCAAGAGGTTCCGACTGATGGTCTTTGAAGTCTTCGCCCGACGAACTTGATTTTCTTGAGGTGGGCATCACTTGGCTTTAGTGAAGTTAATACAGTCAAAAAGTTGGCATCTAAGAGCACTATTAATGTAAGTGTGAAGTTCACTCAACTGGTGCCAATGTCTCAATGTTTTTTTATCAGTTTTTAAAAAAATAGCATAAACAGTTTTCCAGATGATAAGATTGGATAGAGGACATAGATTTTTCTCTTTAATTTAGTACTTCAACAAAGCACAGAAGTGACTTCAGCAACTTACCTACAAAGTTACTAACATTCCAAATGCTGATATACATACTTCTTTAACTATAAACAAATTATCTTTGTTGTTGAACGCAAAGAATTAAAATAGAACAATTTGTAAATCTTTAATTAGAAATAAATTTTATTGATTATATTAAAGGCAACACTTTTTGTTTTGGGTTTATTGTCTCATCTTTTTTAGTCGAGTCATTCACTACTTTTATCATACGAACCCGTATTTAATACAGTTTAAAAGTTAGTTTATACTATAGCGATTCTATAGCGTTTTGTGATGAATATCGTCGAAGATATAGCCGAACTTTTCGAACATACCCCGCGGGATGTTTTCTTTGGAAATAGCTACAAATGCCAAAGAAAGCCTACCAACCGGGAAATCAGGAAGTAGGTATGTCAAAGCATATGAAGTGTTCAAAGAATGGTGCTCAGAGAAAAAAGTAAAGAATGTAAGTAAAAACATTGTGTTGGCGTATTTAAAAGAACTGTCAAACACAAAATCGAGCGCTACTCTGTGGTCAACTTTCTCGATGATAAGATCTGTAATATCAGTCTAAGATAAGTTTTCTTGAATTATGTGGTTCCCTGTGGGTGGTGTGCAAACATGAAGAGAATATTTTTAAAGGTGATAAAATGTTCACGAGTGTTATCAACAAAATCGGATCACTGCAACCTAAAAGTAATGGCTCTTTCAAAAACTGGTTGATTTATGCAAAGTCAGCGAATTTCTTAGAACTTCTTTGGCTTTTTGTGTATTTTTTGGCCCTTTAACAAATGTCGTTTGCAAATTTTTTGCACACGACCTACAGGAAACCACTTATTGAAAAATAAACTGGAATTTGTGCGACTTTCTAATATTTTGAGCGAGCGCATTTATATGATATAACTCTTTATATTATATAACTTTATATAACTCCACTCCTGATAGGCAGAGTAAGGTTTTTTTCATAGTTTAAGGTAAATTTTCAGAAAAATTTGGTTTAAAGAGGTACAAAATGAGTAACATTTTTTATGTCTGGCTCTTAGATTATTATGGCCCGATTGAGCTGAAACCGGTCTTATTCTATTTAGCAAGTCATAATCTGTAAATAGTGACACTTTGGTCGACTCTTCGTATAGTTATTAAAAGTATACATGTATATAAAATTCACTGATAGCTAGTCCGTCCAGTAATGTTATTTGGACCATGTCTAGCTGGCCCATTCTCCATGTATACCTCTGGAAGGAATATTAGTATTGTCTAGTCTTGCAGGTACCCTGAATCCACCCATAATCTTTCATGGATGTTCTTAATTTTGATTGCTTTACGTCAATTTTGATTGCTCAAAATGATGATGTGGCAAAATAATTAAATTAGGCTTAGGAAATGGATTTATCCAAATATTTTTGGTGAAGCCAACCAACTTTTTTGGATTGAAAAAGAGGAGAAATTCAATAAAGGCAGTGAGGTGTGATGGAGACGATACATCTGTAAGGATAAGTTTATCATGAAAATCTTCATGACATCTTCTTTACATGTTAGCTATCAGATATTGTTTGCATGATTAACATGAAAAACAAACAATTTATAAAGATAAACAAATATTGGCAATCTTTCAAATATTCAAAACATTTCATTGATGACGGTAATTATTTCCCTTATTTCGTAAATTAGCATGCCTCTCGGTTTATCTCGTCCATATCTATCTGGCCTTTGACTCAGTTCTTTATCTTGTGTGCACTAGGGTACCCGGATAAAAAAACCAAAATTTAGTTAACAACATTTATACTGTTCGCGTTATATCACCAATCGACGATTTTAAAGATTTTCTTAAATATTTTGTGAAGTGTATTGAATGTTTTAAACCTATTGCGTATACAATAGTGCTGTTAATGTGAAAATTTTTAGCGATAAGTATAATAAGTTAATTGAAATGAAGATCATCACAGCATCCACATAAATACAACCAGCTGGTTTAGCCTGGAGTCTTAGTAGTTTTAAGTGGTAAGCGGCGACAAAGCTATTTCTTTTTTATTTTTAGGCAGTAAGGTACCTTCTTTACTGCCTGGAAAAATTCTGAAAAATATGATTTCATAATAGCCATGGGAATAAAAAAAATATTTCTCCTGTCCAGGTTGAAGATGATCTGACAGACTATTTTTTGTTATTTTATATATCTGTTATTATTGTAAGCAATCTCAGTTAAAATAAAATAAAAAATCGGGTACGGGGTACCGCGGATTCGCTTCGCCCATCCTCCCTCGCCGCCTACAATTCGCATATTTAAACTCCAAATTATTTCGGACTCGCTTCGCTCGTCCTGAGATAGTAAATGTGTCCGTTTTATTCCAGCGGTCATCCATACAGCACATGACCACGCTCAATGCTACTTAACTTTTCATGATCCCACGCAAATTATGGATGAACTTGTCAACGTTAGAAACGAACTTAGTTTACTTATTATTAAGTAAAGTTATACACTTGTTCTAAGTTTACAACTTAAATTTATAATTTTCTAGTTTTTAAATTTTTTAAAAACAAGTACATAAGTCATTCTATAAAGCTGTCTGTACATAAGTCTGAACTAAAGCTGAAAATGAGATGAAACTTGGCAAATATGTTAATCTTTTACATGGGTACAAGCGCGCTAATTTTAATCGGATCGCATTATTTTTTCGCGTTTTATGATTTTCCAAAATTTTCGCTGAGTCATTATTGCGGGTTAACAACGTCATAAAAAAAGTTATTTTCCAAATAGCCCAATCACAGCGGTAGATTGATTTTTTTTCTACAAAGTTTCAATTTTCTAGCTTACATACACTTAGAGCTACAATAATAATATATTACAATAAAAATAAATGTAAATCTCTATGTAAACTGTTTCTTGATAAAGTTATTATTTATTTATTTATTTTATTTAACACACACACAGACAGATAACTTTGAGAAAACCACTCAGGAGGCCTTTAATACACCTGAGACGTATAATTTTGGGTCAGACCATCCCGGTTTCGGATTTTTTGCAAACACAATACCTTTTTATACAAGAAAATTATTTATACCGTAGGTACATAACGTACGGTATAAATGAGGAAAAGTAAATATTGGGAACGAGGTATCTCAGAATTAACAAGTATGTTATGGGCCATCTTTGGTTTCGTATGAGGCCCTTAAATGTCTAGATATATTAAATAGGGATATTAATCAGAGATAATTTAATACAGGTCAGCATTTTAGAATATAATTTTAATTACTTAAAAACATTAAGACCTCTAGCCCTTTTATGCTGCTTTAGAGCCCTGATCAAGTATACTAGGGCCCTTTTTGGCTTTATTCTTCCCTATAGTGCCCCTAAAATTCCTGGTAAAAGACTTTCCAGGATAGGCCTTAATGACCCTAGATATAAAAACATTTTTCTCTAGGAGCTCTTTGCCCTACCTTAGTGTATTGGGCCTTTTTGACTCAGGTGTTATAAATATATTTTACATATTTGTAATAATTAAATATATGTATATTAGGGTGGGTCAAAAATCCCCCCTTCTTTTTTTTAAAAATCCCTACCCCTTAAAAGTCGCTTCCTGTAATCAGCACTTTGTGGCCGTCTCTTTACTTTTCCTTTTGCTTGAGATTCTTCACTACTAGATGGCAGCACTCTGTGGCCGTCTCTTTACTTTTCCTTTTGCTTGAGATTCTTCACTACTAGATGGCAGCACTCTGTGGCCGTCTCTTTACTTTTCCTTTTGCTTGAGATTCTTCACTACTAGATGCAGCACCTGTGGCCGTCTCTTTACTTTTTCTTTGCTTGAGATTCTTCACTACTAGATGGCAGCACTCTGTGGCCGTCTCTTTACTTTTCCTTTTGCTTTAGATTCTTCGCTACTAGATGGCAGCACTCTGTGGCCGTCTCTTTACTTTTCCTTTTGCTTTAGATTCTTCACTACTAGATGGCAGCACTCTGTGGCCGTCTCTTTACTTTTCCTTTGCTTGAGATTCTTCCTACAGGCAGCACTTGTGGCCGTCTCTTTACTTTTCCTTTTGCTTTAGATTCTTCACTACTAGATAGCAGCACCTCTGTGGCCGTCTCTTTACTTTCTTTGCTTGAGATTCTCACTACTAGATGGCAGCTTTACTTTCCTTTTGCTTGAGATTCTTCACTACTAGATGGCAGCACTCTGTGGCCGTCTCTTTACTTTTCCTTTTGCTTGAGATTCTTCGCTACTAGATGGCAGCACTCTGTGGCCGTCTCTTTACTTTTCCTTTTGCTTGAGATTCTTCGCTACTAGATGGCAGCACTCTGTGGCCGTCTCTTTACTTTTCCTTTTGCTTTGAGATTCTTCACTACTAGATGGCCAGCACTCTGTGGCCGTCTCTTTACTTTTCCTTTTGCTTTAGATTCTTCACTACTAGATGGCAGCACTCTGTGGCCGTCTCTTTACTTTTCCTTTTGCTTTAGATTCTTCGCTACTAGATGGCAGCACTCTGTGCCGTCTCTTTACTTTTCCTTTGCTTGAGATTCTTCACTACTAGATGGCAGCACTCTGTGGCGTCTCTTTACTTTTCCTTTGCTTGAGATTCTTCGCTACTAGATGGCAGAACTCTGTGGCCGTCTCTTTACCTTTTCCTTTTGCTTGAGATTCTTCACTACTAGATGGCAGCACTCTGTGGCCGTCTCTTTACCTTTTCCTTTTGCTTTAGATTCTTCACTACTAGATGGCAGCACTCTGTGGCCGTCTCTTTACTTTCCTTTGCTTTAGATTCTTCACTACTAGATGGCAGCACTCTGTGGCCGTCTCTTTACTTT
>JACMZG010001893.1:30972830-31139560 GCA_018340805.1 Microvelia longipes | reverse complement strand
TTCTTGTACTAAACGCTACTAGATGGCAGCACTCTGTGGCCGGCTCTTTACTTTTCCTTTTGCTTGAATTCTTCTACTACAGTGGCGCACTCTGTGAGCCGTCTTCTTTAACTTTTCCTTTTGCTTGAGATTCTTCCTACTAGATGGCAGCACTCTTGCCGTCCCTTTACTTCCTTTCTTGAGATTTCTTCACCTAGATGGCAGCACTCTGTGGCCGTCTCTTTACTTTTCCTTTTGCTTGAGATTCTTCACTACTAGATGGCAGCACTCTGGCTCGTCTCTTTACTTTTCCTTTTGCTTGAGATTCTTCACTATAGATGGCACTCTTGTGCCGTCCTTTACTTTTCCTTTTGCTTGAGATTCTTCACTACTAGATGGCAGCACTTTGTGGCTGTCTTTCTTTTCCTTTTGCTTGAGATTCTCACTACTAGATGGCAGCACTCTGTGGCCCCTCTTTTCATTTCCTTTTGCTTGAGATTCTTCGCTACTAGATGGCAGCACTCTGTGGCCGTCTCTTTACTTTCCTTTTGCTTGAGATTCTTCTTACTAGATTGCAGCACTGTGGCCGTCTCTTTACTTTTCCTTTTGCTTTAGATTCTTCGCTACTAGATGGCAGCACTCTGTGCCGTCTCTTTACTTTTCCTTTTGCTTGAGATTCTTCACTACTAGATGGCAGCACTCTGTGGCCGTCTCTTTACTTTTCCTTTTGCTTTAGATTCTTCGCTACTAGATGGCAGCACTCTGTGGCCGTCTCTTTACTTTTCCTTTTGCTTGAGATTTTTCACCTACTAGCTGGCAGCACTCTGTGCCGTTCTTTACTTTTCCTTTTGCTTGAGATTCTTCGCTACTAGGTGGCCGTCTCTTTACTTTTCCTTTTGCTTAAAATTCTTACTATTAGAGGCAGGATATAACAGTTTTTATCATTCCTTCGGTAGCTAGGTACCGTAACGGTACATTGGTGACGTTTTTTTTTATTTTTCATAATAATTACAATTTCATGTAAATATTACATTATTTTTCGACTATTCTGTTTTAAATCAAGTAAAATGAATTTAAAATAAGTTTCTTAAGAGAGAAACATCTTTTTTGTAGAATTCCATAATTACTATTAGGTAAAGAAAGACTTTTATTTTACAATGTTTTTTATAAACAGGAACAATATATTTCAATCCATTTGGATCATCTTCAGGAACTAAGTAGTAGAACTAAGTAGTTCCTGAAGATGATCTAAATGGATTGAAATATATTGTTCCTGTTTATAAAAAACATTGTAGAATAAAAGTCTTTCTTTACCTAATAGTAATTAAAATAGGTTTTAATTATTATCTATTGCATGTATTCTTTAATTGTCTGTGTTGAATAAAGTGGTTTAATGTGGCATCACTGACAAATGTCCGCCGTTTGTAGAGTGTGTGCCTTAATAGGGGTTGTAGGAGGAGTATCTAGTCTCACTCTTGGGAGACTATAGTAGGGGTAAGTACAGTTACGGCACCTATGGAAACTGTCTCACTTCCAGACCCCTTATCACTGCTTTAATCGGGTTCTGTACTCCCTCTAATAGTTTTAGTCTCTTTGCCGTCTCTTTACTTTTTCTTTTGTTTAATATTTTTCACTACTAGATGGCAGTACCTCGTTGACGTCTCTTAACTTTTTTTACTTACTTCTCTTCACTACCAGATGGCAGCATTGGTCATATTCTAATTTTTGTTCTTACTACTATGCCTATGCTTGTCCGAAAGCAATGTTCCAACAATTTAATATTATATTTCATGTTACGGGATATTTTTATAAGATGATGTTTTAAAAATATGATATAGTGTGATCTATTCACTTAAGCTTGTAGATATGAAGACAGCCTGCTAGACATAGCTATCTAGCTCATGGATAGCTAGCTAGTTAGATATGAAACTTGTAAATAGCTAGCTAATTTGATATGCAGCTTGTAGATAGCTAGCTAGTTAGATATGTAGCTTGTAGATAGCTAGCTAGTCAGATATGTAGCTTGTAAATAGCTAGCTAGTTAGATATGTAGTTTGTATATAGCTAGCCAGTTAGATATGTAGCTTAAAGATAGCTAGCTAGTTAGATTTGTAGCTCATAGATAGCTTGCTAGTTATATCTTACTAGCAAGGCGTTTATATATATGCATATCTATATCTAGGTGTTATATCTATTTAGCTAGCATAGATTGATAGCTAGTTTGTAAATCGCTTGAGCAAAAATTTGATAACAGCAATGTTTATTTGTTTCAGATATTTAAATATAATGTTCTAGTCAGCATGCAGTATCATATTTTGTTTATAGTACTTTCTCTTCCTCTGCAAATAACAGCACTGTCAAGTAAGTATTTTTACACTATCTTCTTCAATTTCTGCTGGTTTTAGCCTTAAGCTTGACTGCCACAGAAATTCAATTTTAATTTTAAATATTGATGCATACTTATAAAAGGCTACAACTAAGGTGCACCTAACAAGGTCTTCTCATATTAATTTCTTATAACTAATTTTTTATTTATTATTAGTTGACAAACAGGCCATATAGCCTGATTTACAAAGTTTGATAGAAGAAAAAAAAATGTTTAAAAAGAGAAATTAATCAAAAGACTAAACGTAAATAAAAACATAACATAAAAAAAGTTACAAAGCTTAAAAATAAATCTAACAATGAGTATACATTAAACAAATATAAGTAGAATAAAATATAGGGAAGTTAATAATAAATATATATACATAAACATACATAAAAACATACGTACATCCACACAAATACAGACACATATACATACATGTATATGTATGTATCGGATCCTAAGCAATTTTAAATGAATATTGCTACATTTTGGTAATTATTCATCAAGCTGTTGTTTGACATATATCGTAGAGATTTATCCAAACCACAAAAAATATTTTTTTCAAAAATCTTAGATATGTCAAACAAAAACATAATGAATAACCATCGGAACACGACAATATTAGAATAAAACTAAATATTAAATATAGTTTTTAAAGTAGGCAATAAGTAAGCTCAACAAGTCAAGTTCAACTTTTCGAAGTTACCAAAATTGCTAACATGAAATGACCAGACTTAGGTGATAGGCACGAAAATAATAATGGTAAATTTGAACTCGCTAGAGCCAATTTTCTGGGAGTGGAGACCGTTTTTGAAAATCTAGGACCATGTTTTTCCCTTTATTTTAAGGATTTAAAACATTGGAGTATCTGAAATGTTCCACCCTGTATATTAGCTTACACAGAAGTAATATGGGGAGGGGAGTGGTTGTAACTACCAGGCAAGTAGGCCACGTTGTTGGGCCCTTTTTGTCAGTTCTCTAAGATAGTGTTCTACTCCTTTTTAATTTCAAGTTTAGGTATATTTCATCTAATCTAGACAGATGAGCCGTGAAAATCTATGTTTTCTCTCATGCTTTTTTTTAAGCAATCATACATATTTTCACTGACTCTTATAGTCTATTAAAAACTAGGAACAACACGTGCCCTCGCTGTTAAACCAAACCTCCATTAACTTTAAACTACAAGGCAGACACACGAGAGTATTATAATGAATCTATTATGAGGGTCCTAAATTTTGCCTATACCCCGTTTCATATTTAGGGTAAGGGATCTTTAAAGAGTACTTAATAACGCACAGGCTCGAGACCACCGGTTTTACGTCCCTTCTGAAGGACGTGGTACGCAGAATTTTTATCCCTCTCATAAAAATCCCAGAGGCCCGTGCTGGGATTGAACCCATGACTAAATAAATTTGGAAGTTTAAAGTCCATTCATTCTGTGTATTTGCCGCGTACCTTAACCACTAAACCACGGATGGACTCCTTACTTTTTAGCTTACACAAGAAAGAAAGGGAATAATGGCACGTACTTTGTGGTTTACAGCTATGCCTACAGTATAATCAGTAAGTGGGAAAATCCTATACTAACCTGTGTAAAAAATTATATGCGTGATCAGCATATTGATAATCATATTGATCAGCAAAATTGATAATTTTTTTTCTGTGTTGGTCCTAGCCATAGGTAATCTAAAACGCCTAATATTAATTTTTTTTACAGCTTCCTTCATTTTCAAAAATCGATTTTTAGTTCCCGAGAATTTAAAATTTAAACCCAAATTTTGATTTTTTTTGCCTAGTTTTGAGGCTTAAAGTTTCGGCTTTGGCTTAACCTAGCTTATTTAAATAGGTCTCATTTGAAAGTGTCCTCTTTGGGCTTTACACAAAAACCAATATTTTTTGTTCTACTGCTGCTAATCTACTCGCGAGTTTACATAATAAATTTGACCACAAAGACTGAAAATACACTTTTTCATTATTTTTTTTTTTAACAAGGAAGATAATATTAGAAAAAATTGATATCATTTTTTGGTTACTATAAGGTGACCATAAGAAACAAGAAAACAAATATTTTAATGTTCCAAATGCTACCTTTTGGAGTCAATGAATTATTTATTAAAAGTTAAGGTTTTCATGATTTTGGCGTTTTTCAGGGCGATTTATCGTCCAATGGGACTGGGACGATTTTTTTCAAATTGGGCTTAAAATGACCTCTATGCATTGCAGTTTTACGCCTAATATGTTACATATTGTTTATTTTGGTTTCAAGGTACTCTACAGCGTTTTTAAAATCAGCAGTTTTTCAGTTTAACGATTTCACAAAAATATACTGATTTCTATTAAAAATAGGGTTTACCCAGGGATTTCATTGCTAATAAAACATAGTTAAAGGTATATATTAATTTTTTATATAAATAAATTCGACATCACCACCCAAAGTGACCAAAAAGTCGAAAAAACACTGTTTGATTACCATAAAACCTAAAATATGACCAGTAAACCACATATTTCAGGTGTGGAGTCGTTTTTAATGGTTTTTAGGCCTTCGAGTTGAAAGAGAGTGGTTCGGTGTCGATACGACCACTCAAAGCTAAAGGACCTGGGTTCGAATCCTGGTGGGGGTCAATATTTTTTTTTTTCGTTTTTTTTTTACATTAAGTTAGTTTATATCTAAAAAAGAATTCGAACACAGGTGTCTCGGGAACTAAAAAGTAATTTTTGAAAATGAATGAGGCTGTAGAAAAAATAATACTAGGCGTTTTAGACTACCTATGGGTAGGACCAACACAAAAATAACTATCAATTTTGATACTTTTTTGAATGCTACTATTTAAGTATAAGTATCTCAAGTTATACTAAGCCCTGAATAATCGCCCCCTTCCAAGAATTTGGGCTGGATCCGCGCCTGCTTGGTATGTGGGAAGGTTTCATTATTGTTGCCACCACAAATCTACCGCAAACCGGGGAGGTGAATGAATTTCTAGATTACCCGCCAATTTTTTAGGGGAGGAGCTTTGGCGAATTCAGTCTACGACGCCTCTAAAATTTATCGTAGAATTAAAAACAGAGATGAAATCCACCGCGTGACCTAATTCCACGCATTAGAGAGCAAAAGTTGAATTAAAAGACAAGTCGTATTTAATTAAGTAAAAAACGCGGGAAGTTAAATATACGATATTTTCTTAATTTTCGACTTACTTACTCTTAACGTAGACTTAAGTTGCGTACGTTGACATAGTGTAATTTAACTTAAGCTATGTCCACCGATACGAAGCATAGATTTTTTTATTTCTTGGTTAAGAACCTATTGTAGATCATGGTTACTGAGACATTATGAAATATATTACTATTATTTTAACATACTCTGTGTATCTGTTTTAGAATATTTGAGAGATCCTGAAATATGTGGAAATCCAATGTGTACAGGTAAGGAAAATAAAATATACCTTCTGGCAAATTTCGCTAAGACTTTTTTATATCAAATATTGGAGGGTTAGAACAATAGACACACTGAAGTGGTCTAAGACAATTTAATGCCACCCGTATTATTAAAAGCCAAGGTAGTTCCTTCCTTAATTGATTTGTTAGCTACTTCCTTAGGTATAGATAGCTAAATAAAATCCTGATTCAACAGTTATTACAAATAGGGAATATGATGAGTCATTTCAGAAATCTAAATACCAGAAGTAATTGAGAAAGGGGAGTCAATGTCTGGTGACTAGACCACGCTGCTGAGCCATTTTCACCCCAAATCAGGTTCGTAGCCAGCCAGAACTTGTGGAAGGGGCAAAACCAATCCTAGAGGGGGCGATTTTTGCATACCTTTAAGGGAGGTCTGCTGAAAATCAAAGAAGTTTTTTCCAGAGAACGACGCCCCCTCCCCCTCCGGCTCCTCCCTGGCAATGGACCTGCCCCAAATGCCCTAAATAGAATATTCATTTTTGATGTACTCATCAGAAACAAACAAACTACTAACTAATATTGTCCATCCACAATAAGGCGTATCATTTAATTCGCCTTAATCTTTCTGTGAAATTTCGAATGATAATTTAAGTAAGAATAAATAATAAATCTTATTTATGACCGGAGTGCAATCACTACATTTTTTTTAAGTCTTTTGTAGCCACAAAATTTGCAACAGCTCTAATGCTTGTAACAATTATTTGTTTTTGTCTTTCTTCGTTAAAATGTTATAAAAAAACACTAGGTGGCTAAGCTGGACCCCTCGAGTCAGTTTTAGTAGAAAGGTCTAGTTTGAGTTTTTATTAGTTAAAAAAGACACACTAGACTACTTTCAGCCAAAATTTGATTGCAGATTAAACCTTATATCGACCACACAGCATTGCTAAGGTCGTGCCAAGAATCAAACTCACTTTACTGTAATCTACCGTTATCTGTAAACTAATTATGAATATTAGTTAACCCATCTGGGTTAACTTTTTCAGTTACTGTGGAATTTATTCACTTTCTGTGTGATTTTTCTAGGACCCCAAAAGTTTGGATATTCACCTAAAGTAAAATATAAATATAATTATAATATAGATGTAACAACAATATTCGATGGATCAGGAAATAAAACTTCCAATATGACGATAAGTTCTCATTTTTTCATATACTTTAGGACACCATGTGAAGGAATATTACAGGTAAATTTATGACAGTTTTGATGTAATACTTGTAATTTTGTCTCTACAATCTGTAGATGCAGGATTTAGAGACGCTTTGACATTGAAATTAAACAATTATTGTACAGAAACCAGGTTATTGGCCCTGGTTCTTGGTCTCTGTACAAGTAAAATTTGATGATAAATGATAAACAGCATGGTAATGACAGAAGGAACTTAACTCTAAGATAATGCTAGATATTAAAATTGAGATGTCATCAGGTTTTACCAAGATTTTTATTTTAATTAAAATAAAATAACAAAGTATAGCTCTTAAATAAAATAAATCGAAATCCATAAAATGTTTCAAAAGTAAAATAACGGTAATATTGATACCAACAACAAAATAATACAGAAGCAAAAAAGAAAAAATGAAAAGCCTCAAAGCCTCAAATGAAAGCCTATTAAGATGAAATGCCTCAAAAGACTTAAAATAAAAAAATGAATTTATGTTCTTTGAGATTAGAAAGATAAAAGTTAAAACAAAATATACCTCCTACCAAAATAAAGCAATAAAGAAAGGACTGGATTGAAAAAAACGATTAAATAAATGATTGAAATTGTACATTTACTGCCATATAACAATAACCCTTAAATGCAAAGTCAATCATTCAAACAAAATTAAGATACAATTATACCGCAATAAATAAACCTTAAAATCAAAAGGAAATTTACTTTGAATGATTGAAGGACATGTACTAAGGTATAAATTAAAAGAAAATACTATTTCAGTTTTAAAGTTGTATGAAAAACTATACAAAGAAACGTTTATAATAAAATTATAATTTTTTGAAAGAAAATAAAATAAAGTTTTATAAATGAGCAATAATGCTAAGAAACTATCAAGCGTATTGAGAACAAATTTGAGAAAATAAATTGAGAATATATCAGATAATTGATTTTATCAGTGTGAGTTTGTGTAATAAATTAATGTTATAGTCTTAGAGCCGGCCCTTAAAAAATGTGTCTCATTTTGTACTACTTCAAACCAAATTTTCTGAAAATATACGTTAAATTATGAAGAAAAAACATAGTCTGCCTATCCAGAATGGAGCCCTTCATATTATTCCTTATGCTCAAAATTTTATAAAATCACACAAATTTCAGTTTTTTTAAAAAAAAATAAGTGGTTTCATGTGGGTCGTGTGCAAAACATGAAGAGAACATTTTTAAAGGTGACAAAATGTTCTTTAAAACGAGTGTTTAATCATCAAAATCGGATGGCTGCTTTTTCAAAAACACCAAAAAATGGATAATTCATGCAAAGTCAGCGAATTTTTTTGAAAAAATATTGGATTTTTATGCATGTTTTCGGCCATTTAATAAAATCCATAACTTAAGTTGTTGTTACCTGATTTTGACGAAAAAACATTTGTTTTACAGGAAATTTTATCAGCTTTAAAAAATGTTTTCTTCATAGTTTGCACACGACTTACAGGGAACCACTTATTGCATGAAATCAAGAATTTGTGCAATTTTTTAATATTTTGAGCGAGCTGATTTATATGAAGGGCTCTCTGGACAGGGAGACTATGCTTTTCCTTCATAATTTAGAATATATTTTAGAATAAATTTGGTTTGAAGTAGTACAAAATGAGACAAACTTTTTAGGCC
The DNA here is from genome assembly GCA_018340805.1 of Microvelia longipes. NCBI lineage: Eukaryota > Metazoa > Arthropoda > Insecta > Hemiptera > Veliidae > Microvelia > Microvelia longipes. Next base: position 31,130,935 of record JACMZG010001893.1, on the reverse strand, counting down.
TGGCTCTTAGACTATTAAAGGTGTGAAAAGAATTGAGTAAATGATTTGAGTAAGTATTAGAATAAGGAAAAAGAAGAGAAAGAGAATATAAGGATAGGAAACATAGGATATAACTGAAGATGATGATTGACGAAATCCTGATGATTCAATGGCTATCAAAAATGGATGGTTTAAATAAGATTAATGATTGACCTGAATGGTGATAAAGAAAGATCTGACCTGAACATATTATTTGTTAAAAACTGATGAAGAAGATGTGGGTATGTCCAAAACCCAAATTAGTGTAGGCAGCGAACTGATGATGTTGATTAAACAAGTATTTCGATCCATGAAATATCATTCTAAATAACTAGTGATCACAAAGTTAACTGTATAAACTTATGGTGCAACATTAAACCAAGTCCGAAATTATAGTTTAATAATTCACTTAATAATAATTATAGTTAACTATTTTGACAACTTATACATTTAAAAAACTGGTTAATGTTGATAAAGTCCATAATAAAAATCTAAAAAGCATAAAACCGAAGAAAGAATTTAGAGAAATAAATTATACAAGGTGAGATGAGCTCTTCACACAGTAATTACAACAAGCCAACTGGCCCTATGAAGAAAATGATGCTATAACAGGAAGGAAAGAGTTTTATAGAGATAGACAAAATGGATACATAAATGTTAATTGTTAAGTTTAAGTGATAAAGTTTTGTGTTTGTTAAAAAAAAAATAGTAAAAGAAATAAAATTTAAAATAGACAAAGATAATTAATAAATCATAAAAACTAATAAAAGTTGAATAGAAAGATAATTATAGATAAACATATACATATAGAAGGCCAAATATTGTTTATAACTATTCTTTAAAAACAAAACAAAATAATGATAAATAATATAAAGTAAGTTCAAGAGGGCAAAATTAATAAAACTCAAACAATTATTTCGGAAAATGTTCAAATTTAACCTGGCCTCTATCCAAAATTATCAGGGTTGATTCAAGGTTGATTTCGTTCAGATTTAGCCGCATTAGATAATTCATCAATTGATGTTCTAAAACAAAATTAAATAGGGCTCTTACTTCTACACATCAAATTTATGTATGACATTGTACTGCTCTTTTTTACGCTTAGACTCGTAGGGTCATATTAGCGTTTTTATCTTATTCAAATCTCACTAGGAAGCAACTCAAACTTCTAGGAAGCACACCCAGTGACATGACCCAGTCCATAGTGTGCCTAGTTAATCTAGCCCAACCAGACTCTATCTTAACTCACCGCTCAGGCTAGTGTAACGACTAGTTCACAGGGTACTCAGTTCATTTAGACTGGCTAAACTTTGGCTAGGCTTACCGCTCTAGCCAAATTAGTATTTGGCTAGCGCCAAATACTAGTTCACTGTGTGCTTAGCTCATCTAGTCTTACTAGCTCCTCTGATCACATAAGTCTGACTTGGCCGGCCCTTGTTCAACCATTCTCACCAATCTTATCATCACCAGACTTTAGCTCAGCGCTTCGGTCAGTCCAGCGCCAGCCAACAGAAAACTCTAGTAACAAAACTCGACCTCCAGGTCAAAAGGTGATCACTCCACCTGAGCTACTGGACTCGACATATATTGTTCTTGTATTGGAATTAGTGTGAAAATAAAGAATAATTAAAAGTTTTGATAAGACACAAGGGTGTTAGACGTTATGAATACTCCTAAACAATATAAATAAAAATCTAAACTGGTAAAATACCAATGCGAAAATCTCAGTTTGTTTAAAAATGTTGTGATGAACTGTTTGCTTGGGAAATAAAAAATAATGATTGTCCAATTAGTGGCACAGGAATCCAGTCCTAGTGTTAAGAGGAAAGGGCATCTATCTTCATGAACGACCCATGCAGCAAGTATATGTAATTAGGTGTCTTATGTATATGATAAGCATATTGTATGTGCTATAAATCCAAATCTCTATGTATATTTATAAAAAATATTAGAAGGTTAGAGACCACAGTATTAAGAATTATACTTTTTTTATTTTTAGGTGGAAATGGTCTAAAAAGAATAAAAAATCAATTTACCAAGCTTTTAACTATATATTAAGTCTTTTTCAAGGTACATAATTATACCATAATAACAAAAAATAAACTATTACATATTGAAAAACCTTGTTTGTATATTTCAACTGCTACAATACAGTGATTGTTTTTAGGTGATAGTGTTATGTTTTTAATATGTAATAGTTTATTTATTGTTATTATTTTATAATTATGTATCTTGAAAAAGACAATATATAGTTGAAAGCTTGGTCAATTGATGTTTTATTCTTTTTAGACCATTTCAACCTAAAAATAATACTTATTATTTTTGAAAAAGTTATTTCAGTGACCATAAATCACAAAAATAGGCATAAGATCTGAAGCTATCGGGTAAACAGATACATAAACAAGTTGATTGGTTGTTTGATTTTAACAGCACACCTGATTAACCAATCAGAAGCCAGTATTTTACCCTATAGTTAGGATTTACCTACACACCTAACGTTATAATTCGACTGTAAACAGATTCTCTGTAAATATGTTATTAAATTGTAATCACTTTCTCTTACGGCAAGATTTCAGATGCTGATTTAATAGGAGATGATAACGATGAGCTGGCTAAAACATATCGTCAACTTTTTAATAATGAAATGACTAAAAATTATCTAAGGTAATTCTTTGAACAGTAAACTAAATAATATCACATACTGTTAAAAGTTTATTACTTAAAAAGTAATAAATTTGTATTGTTATTTGTTAAAAACAAAAATTCAATCTTTTGGACAATTAAATTGAAACCAGAGGCCTGTTTTAAAACAAATGGAGATAATTTTTCTTGTAATGTTGATTTTTTACTGAAATAGGGCCCCGAGCTTAATTGATTTAGTAAAAATTGTCGTGGCTATTATTTACATGAATATTAATGCTTCATTTTTTAATTTTATTTTAATTAGAAACATATATAGCTTGGATTATACAGCGTATGTCAACGTTTGCCTTATTTGCCACTTAATGATTAGGCAAATACGTATATGACTGCAAGGAGTTATCTGACGGCAATTGTCTAAAATTTTCATAATAATCTTTTTTATTTCAGATTCTCCTTTGAAGATGGTCGAATAAGTCAAATTTGTCCAATGGATGACGAACATATTTGGGTCTTTAATTTCAAAAAAGGCATATTATCTTCATTTCAGAATAATATGAAAAGGTTTGATGTGGACTACAGAGTGCATGAGGTAAACCAAGAGATGATTTTCTAAGTTCGCTTTGTTTTATTACCACTGCTATGTTGGAAACATCTTGATTGATAGGTGAACCGAGTCATCCGGTGGAGATCACGTTAATGAGAACTTTTTGAAAAATCTATATTAATTGAAGCCTGGGGCCTTCCGGTGGCCCCGGTATCAAGTAAATGAGAATTATAAGCCTTGGGACGTTTAGTTTTTACAATAGGAAAAATCTGTATTCTGTAGCGATGATGACGTTAAACATTTTTTATAATTTACAAACTTAATTAAGACACTGGCTATGAAGAGGGGGGGGGGTTATACAATAAACAGAGATTGATACTTTATAAAGTTACTATTGCATAGCTAAATTTACAAGAAGAGTGTTTGAGGTTTATGTAGACAATGGGAAAGAATTACAATCTATTTTATACTTATTTCTTTTGTTATGGTCATGTTGAGATGGGGATAAGTGTACTTCCTTGAATTGATGTAGGAAGTTCAACCTCGTCTTCTTTTTTAGATAAAGTTTTAGTTTTCTCAATAGAAAGAGACATAAGGAACTATTTTTTCGGTTTAATTATTTAAATAGTGATACCAATTCAATCATGGATCCAAAGAAATTCATAACTAGGAATTTAAATCCATTTGAAATAACTACTTCAGATGGATATACTAATATTTCTTGAGAAATAAAGAAATCACTTACTCTTATCTTTATTTAGAGTGACCTTGTTGGATTGAAACCACTGGATTCTGAGGATATGCACTTTCTAGCACACTAGTGATCACTACACATTTTACCATAAATGGTGATTTCAGCAAAGCAAACACGTTTATGCCATGGCTGAGGCCTTTTAGTCAAGAATCTGAAAATTGTATGAAACTTAGCATATTCTTTTTTTTATCAAAGTTTTCAAAAGTTTTATCATAGATAATTCTTTATTGTTGTGTATATTGGTTTCAGAGGGATATTAACGGCGATTGTGCAACAGTTTATACTTTTAGACAGCAGAATGGAACGACTCTTGTGATATCAAAAAAGAAACTGATTCCAACTTGTACCAATAGGCATACGTTTTATTCTATTATTCCACTATCTAATTACGTTTTCCAACATGTAAGTGCTAAAATTAAATGTAAATCTTTGACGGAGGTTAGATTTGCAATAATTGTTTGTTAAATTTAACTGACAGCTCAAGGGGATTCTCGCAATACTACAAACTAGAATCCCCAGGCAATAATGAAATACGGATAATAGGGGATATCTAATATGCAACAAATGCAATGCTAAATTCTTGTATGACCTCTCGTATGAAGGTTATGTATGCAATTGAATCCGGATTAAGTTTAGATTGTGGACAAGTTTAAACCTGGCTTTAGTCCAAATTAAGTTAAATTTGGATTAAGTTTTTGGGTTGAGTCCTGGTTTCTTGAGTCTAAGGTAAATCTGGATCAAGTCTAGTTTAAATTAAGATAGCGTTTAAAATAATCTTTATTGAGAATGATCAAGATGGACTCTAAACTAATCTGGAGTCGATAGCTCTCTAGTGGTGTCTTGTAAGAGGCAAGTGCTAAAATAGATGCTGCAAACTGCAATAAAATTGTTGTTGTTAGAAATAGTGAGCCTTAAGATTCCTACTGTAAGTTTTAAGTTAGACGAATAGTTAACGCTGATGGTTGACAATGATCAATTAGATTCATTAATATAATCACTCAATAAATTTGTTTTTTAGAAAAATCATAAATGGACACCCATGAATTCATCTGTTAGCTGTCATCAGGATATTGATCATCGAATCCTGACAAAAGTTGTTTGTCATGAAGAGCATACGTATCAACCATTCCACAATCAGCCGGACGGAGTCAAGTCGACAGCTAGAAACACGCTAACTCTGGAATCTGAAGAACCCTGCACTGAACAACAGCAAGCTCAGTACAGCAAACTAGGTATTACCATTATGTCCGCAAGTATTACAAGACTCACGTTCAAATGCATAAGAGATAAACAACATATTACAACATTACACGATGATATGTCAAGTTTTACAGATAAATGTCAGAATTTATAAATAGACACCTATGATAAGCATCCATCAGGATTTGAAGTTTTTACATACGTCGAATTAAGTTTTAGCTCCAACGTGGACACATCTAAATACCGCAATGTAAAATATGTATTTTACATTCTATAAAATACATATTTTACTCTAATAATTTAATCTTTTTAATTTTTGTCGATAATTTAATTTAACTATTCTAAATTTAAACTACCGATCATCAATTTTTTTCGAATTACTAAGCCGCAATTCGTAAGTAATTTAACGGGGTAACTTACTGTACATGTGATAAACAACATGATTTTATATCAACTATTGATCAACCAAGATCGTCTTGTTATAAATCTATTTCCACCCTTTTCTTGTTTTCGGAAAATGTGAAAATTTCGTTTCCTGATAAAATGTCGGCCAAAATTTTACAGGGTTGGTCAAGCACAGAGACGACTTGCTGTTCAACCACAGACGACCTAAAAGAGCAACTCATGATGACATCTATGACTGTAAAGTCCTGCTTAAAAGACTTTGTGTGCTTAGTATGGTATGTTAGTATTAACCTATGTAATACTTAGGCAATTACAAACCTTAGTGATAACCATTTAGATTACACTGGTAGCTTTATTTATTTATAAATAAATAAAAAGCTTAAATTGTTTATTTTTTGGCATGGTCTAATTATAAACCATGAAATCACGCTAATGATGCTCATGAAAATTCCATCAATACGTTAATGTACTGGAGTTAGATCTGTCAAGTCTTAAACTTCCGATGTCTCCTGACTCTTTTCTTCGCTGCTCGCCGACTCAAAGATGATCTGCTAAGATTCAAAGCTGGTTGTATCAAGTATTTTATTTAATTATTTTTTCTTATAACTCTGGAGGAACCTCTGCAAGAGGAATTAAACATTTTTACTATATGCCCCATATATGACCTCTGTATCTAATTTATCCTCAGCCTATATAAATATGAAATACTTACTTAAGTAGTAACTGCTAGTATTTACTGGTGAAACCTCGTGTTCGATATTCTTTAGATTGCTACAGTAAAATATGTAATTTGCAAACCATTTAAATAATAAATAAAATTCACCTATGGAACTACAACAATTTTATTTCCATGTATTGTTAAGATTCAAACATACACAATACACACACCACACAAATATATATATACAGCAGTCCGACTATACTATATTTGGACTTTCGCTTCATATTCTCTCAGCTAAATAACAGCGCTTGTTCTAGTTGGGGTGTGAACTCTGGCAAGGACGGTGATAGGGTATCTATTATCCTTGCTTCAACGGCACATTGTGTGCTTATAGTGTTTTTCAACCGCGAAGGAGTTGAGTAAATATTGCTCTTAATAAATGGGCTACTTACTTGGGTTTGAACTATTGGTTTCCTCTCCCTCTTCAATCATGCTATATTCTTACTTATACTATACTCTAAATATAGTATAGTAGGCCAAGCTAGTATGACTGGTATAGTAGGGTTAGCCTTGGTTTATCGTGTCCAAGATTGGTCTGTAGCTACACTCCAATCATCATTGATATTGGCAAGAATTTTAAATCATAATTAGATTATTACTAGAGTTCATCCTTTATTCTACTCACAAATTCTTGCCAAGGCCTTCCTCTACTATTCTTTTATTCTTCCATACCTTCCAATATCACTTTAGAATCTGTAAGACATTATATGACTTTCTGATTGCTATTTATTTACAGGAAGAATTCCAAGCAGAATTCCCAGATGTATTTAATCAGTTTATTCATGTTGCGAGAGATTTATCAACTACTGCATTGAGTCAGCTTTTTAAAGATTCTAATAGTACGTGCCCAACTGGCCGGTATGTACCCTTTAGTTTTAATTTTTTGTATTAAAATTTAATACTATTTTAAAGATTTTTAACAAATTTTATCAATTAATAGCTTATAAAAAATACTTATAAGTGGGGTTCTAACTAGTACTCTCAAAATTAATTAAGCACAATTAGAACCTGGACTAGTTAGGTTGTAACTAGTACTCTTAGAATTACTTTAACTGACCACCCTGTCATCTGCAGCTCCGTAATCAAGTTTCTCTATTAATTTTTGTGTATAATTATATTTACTTTTCAAGGAAACACATGAAGGACGCGCTACCTTTTATTAGAAGCAGAGCATCAACTTATCTGATGACAGAGGTCCTATTGAGTCGAGAGATATCAGAGGCTAAACATTTAGAGTGGTTAACAATTATGGCATTTTTCCCTAGGTGAGGTACCTTTTTTTGTATAACATTAGGTTTTGAAAAACATTAACACAAACATCAGAAACACTATGCTGTTCTTATATATTAAGGTCACTTATGCGGAAAAAATACTGCGATGTCCAAGTTTTAATTGTATCAACAAAAAAGTTTTAATTCAGGGGAAAATAAAACAAGTTTTCATAATAAAAAACAGATTTGTTGAGTCCAGATATAAGGAAAAATTAAGAAACAAGTCTCTCCACTGATGTAGAGCCAGCTTTCAGACTTAACAGGCCATCATCAGTGCCGGCGAGATGCGAAGAAAGTGTTAAGAAACGGAAGAGATTGAGTCGTCCAACTCGTTGAGTCGATTTCAAAGAGTTGGACAACTCAATCACTTCCGTTTCTTAACATTTTCTTTGCATATCGCCGGCACTGATGATGGCCTGTTAAGTCTGAAAGCTGGCTCTGTCATTATACTTCAACATCAGTGGAAAGACTTGTTTCTTATTTTTCCTTTAGTTTTGTTTAACTTGTAATAAACCTATTGTTAATATTGGTCAATATTTTGTTATATTACTAATAATTTGTTCCTAAACTAGTAGTGCTTCTTTTATTCTCTTTCTTATTTGGGACAAACGTCTCCAAATATTATAAAGGACTTGATCCCTAAAAAATTAACCCAAAAAAACTTTTAGGTCAAAATAAATTGTATGGTTCAGTAAAATAAGTTTTTAATTTTTTAAAGGGCTGGGACCTCCGAGAGGGGGTCTAAACAAACATGTTCCAAAACAATAATATATGACACCAAGAATATTTTTTTGACATTTTTTATCGAATAATACAACAATAAATAATTAAAAGACTATTTCAAGTATTATAGTTTTAAGTTATACTGACTTGGTAAAGAAATAATCCTGTCATCACATTTAGGCGGCAATCATTGAATATAGATAATATATAAATAAATAAGTAAGTTGATAAAATAACTTCATGTAATGTAAAATAAATAGATAAAAATATAAATACAGCCTCCGACAGCTGTGTAAGTTCCTCTCGAATATTTTTCATCTTAGTTCTACCTTAAGATCTGCTGTTAAGGGCTGCGAAACCTTCAAAAAGAGAGGGTGAAATTATAGAGGATTAGTTGATCTTTGTGTTACTGCCTCTTCAAACGTCCAACAAATTAATTTGGAGTTACTATGGAAACCTCCTTAGATTCAGGTTTGCGCCTTGTCCTGGTAATCAGAGATGTATTGCGGTTTTAGCCAGTGGCTCAACTCTGATCTCCGTTTTGGTAGGGTCCAGAGTTTGATTCAAAGACTGGCCACTAGATTGCACCTCTGGCTCAGAATCTTGAAGGGTGTTTCTCTTGTGATACGTTTAATTGTTTTTTTGGGGTTCCTTTACACACCCTAACGCCTGGGGCGCAGTTGACCACACTGATTCATCATATAATTAACAGTAGCTGCTTTTGTTTGTGTTTGTTTACTTTACCTAGCAGTGCATATGGCTTTTTCATCTTGATAAAAGTCAACTTCAAGATTATCTATAGAGCACAGGTTTTATTGTTCTGTTAAGAACTATTGAATTAAAGAGAAACAACATTTAAACTTCACATACTTACAAAAACTCCAAACTTTCTGATGAAATATTAATAATAAAATATCCTGGTGTTAAATTAAATAAAAAAAAAGATAAAATTCGGAAGCTGGTGTAAATGGGTTTAACAAAATTTTTCGAGTTTAAAAAAAAAAAATACAACAAAGATTGTATTCTTGAGAGTAAAATTCAATCTTTCCCTCGCATTAATTACAGCCTCGAAAGTTAAGTGCCATAACAACCTCGCCTTAGCTTTTGACATTAAATACATAACTCCTTTGGCTGCACATGGGAGTTAAATGCTTCGGTTCCTTCGGCATCGACAATCACCTTAAAAGTAAACACCTCTGAGGCGGAAGCCGAACTTACTAATATGAGCTAATTAATACGGAGATGTCACTCTATATAATTTGAAAAGCTGTCTATTAACCAAAACTACATCTATAGTTTTTAGCGGATTTCCTTTGGAATTTCGGCTAATGGGGATAGGCGTCATGGCGGATTCGAACCTTGACCACGACACAATCGTTTCAGAGGTCCTTAATGACGAAAATACGTTTCGCGAGACTTATAATATATAATATATATATATATATATATGTATATTATAGATATATATATTTTATATATGTATAATATATATATGTCTTTTCTAGACACTTTCTTGTAACACTCTATCTTTTCGAACGGATTAATATTTTTTTAACCAAACTTGTACAAAAATCAACCTTTAGCGAGGCCAGAACCCTATTGAAAACCAGGTTTTTGTGTCGTCATTAACCCGGTTTGCTGAGTCAGCGAAGTTTTCAAAAAATCTGGCAATTCAGGTTAATATTTTTTGCCGCGAAAAAAGGTTAATATTTATGTTTTTTGAGGGCTTAATCGAATGAAAACCGGTCCGAAGTCGATACGACCACTCTAGTGACCAAAAAGTCCAAAACCCATTGTAAATTACCAAAACCAAAAATTTAGGCCGATAAATAATAAATTTCTAGTAGTGGTGTCGTTTTCGATGTTTTTTGGGCACTGAATCGATGAACCGTCCGAAGTCGATACGACCACTCTAAGTGACCAAAAAGTCCCAAAAACCATTGGAAATTACCAAAAACCAAAATTTAGGTCGATAAAAATAAATTTCGAGTAGGGTGTCGTTTTTCGATGTATTTTTGGGCACTGAATCGAATGAAATCGGTCCGAAGTCGATACGACCACTCTAAGTGACCCAAAAAGTCCCAAAAACCATTGTAAATTACCAAAAACCAAAATTTAGGCCGATAAAAAAATAAATTTTGAGTAGGGTTGTTGTTTTGATGTATTTTTGGCGCTGAATCGAATGACCGGTCCGAAGTCGATACGACCACTCTAAGTTACCAAAAAAGTCGAAAAACACAAAAATTTATCGAAAACCAAAAATTACGGTCGTTAGAAATTAATATCGAGTAGGGTGTCATTTTTCTATGTTTTTTGGGCCTCTGAGTTGAATGGCAGTGGTCCGGAGTCAATACAAGCACTCAAACTCAGGGTACCTGGGTTCAAATCCTGTAGGGACGATAAATTTTTATCGTTTTTTACTTAATATAAGTTTACAACTAGAAAATAATTCTGGCGCGGTGGTCCGCATGTCGGGCGAATTTCCTTTGGATGCGGTTTCCGTGCTTTTTACACTATATAAGTTTACAACTACTAAATAAATAATTCCGCGCGGTGGTCCGCTGCCGGGCGCAATTTCATGTAGATTCGTGTTTCCGTGCTTACAACCCATTTCTTGCTTAAGGTTATGCTTTAGAACCTAAGCAGTTACTCGATTGTCAAGCACTTGCTCGTAACTTATTTTGTCTGTATTTTTCAAAGGAAATGCGCTAAACCCTTTAAAGATAACTGACTAAGCTTAATATAAGTAACTAAGCTTAAACTAGTGCAAATAATAGTGCGTTCTTACTAATTTTAGAGGCATAGTTTTGAACAAATTAACTGGATAATTATGCGCATTTCCTTTGAAAAATACAGACAAAATAAGTTACGAGCAGTGCTTGACAATCGAGTAACTGCTTAGGTTCTAAAGCATGAACCTTAAGCAAGAAATGGGTTGTTAAGCACGGAAACACGAATTCTACATGAAATTCGCCCGGCAGCGGACCACCGCGACGGAATTATTTATTTAGTAGTTGTAAACTTATATAGTGTAAAAAGCACGGAAACACGCATCCAAAGGAAATTCGCCCGACATGCGGACCACCGCGCCAGAATTTTTATATTATTTCTTTACAGGCCTGACAAGGAGACTATAGATTCAGTATCAAATTTATTAAAACAGACTAGAATAGATGACCAAGCACTTCTCTCCGTCTCTGCTATGGTGCACTCGTTCTGTGAGAGTAGGCCAAACTGCCATGATCATTCTTCTGTACAGGATATCGTCTCGATATTAGAAAAACATTTTAATAATACTTTGACTCCCATGAACGAAACTCAGGTATTAATATTGTTGGGGTATTTTATAATACATATTTTTTACTGTAAGACAATTGCGCAAGATCGCCAAAATCAAATTGAATTTCTAATAAACTTCCTTGCCAGATGAATTATTAGTCTATCTAAGATTTGGCTTAAAAAAGATTTGAAATTAAAAAATAATTCTTAGATTTTTGATTATTTCTTTTAAAAACTGTGGACTTAACATTTTTGAGCTGTTACTTCTTTTTTAATAAAGGATCTTTTGTCTCACTCCCAATTTAATTGACTTATATAAGTATTTTTTTATTTATCGACAATTTAAATAACTGTCATGTTTAAAACTTAATAAAATGTTGTGTAATTAAATTGACATTAAAAATGTAAGACTTTAATCACCTATTCAAGAAGAACAAGATACAAATTTTTGACCGATTATTTATTAAAATTTAAGGCGTCACTTTTGCAGTTTCCGTGCTGTGACTTTCTGAATTAATCAAGAGAACAGGGTTTTCTTATCTCTAATTACGTCATGTTAATCTGTTTCTTGTTTGCTAGAGCACAGGCGCATTAAAAGCCGAATATCAATTATTTTATGTATTGTAATTTCAAAAGAAGTCTATATACATTTGGTTCTAACTTAAAAGAGTTCTAATATAGAAGGAGTATTGGACAGTAAACACAATGTAATTTCACTGATAACACGAAAGCCGGTTTACGGGTGGTCTTAAGTAGGGGTACCACTTTAACAACAAAACATTATTTTATAAATGTGTGATAAACATCCACTTATGAAAAAAGGTCATAAATATAATAACCTAAAAAACTTGCTAAATATTTAATAAAATCGCTCTTAGATATAGCAAAAGGGTAGCGTAATACGAGAATCTACAATTAGTGAGCAAGGGCTAATTTTAACATAATTTTAATTAAATCGTTAAAATGAAATTCAAAATTTTTAAGAAATTATAATGCACTGAGATTTATACTAGTCTTTTAAGAGTAATCGATCATTAATTAATAATAGAACATAATAGTCGTTTACCGGAAGTATTGCCAACTTTTTTATAAGAAAATTGCATATAGTTAAGGTGACAGCGTTACTTAAGACCACCAGTGGACCGGATTTGCTATTATCAGTTATGCTCCTTCTATATATAGTATTATTCTTAGGGTTCTAATGTATTTCGTACACGGATTGGTACATATTTGTAAGTTAGTTGTTGGATAGAGTTTTCGGGACAAATCCGTCCTCCATACTTACAGGCGTCACAAACCAATAAATAATTTTTTTGTCTAAGCATGTTTAAGGATTATTCTTTCTGAAGGTTGTAAATTCTTTTACTTATGATATTTTATTAACGTTTTCATTATTGTGATTATTTTTGTTAGAGGATTCTTGGCTTGAAAGGGATTGAAAATGCAGGTGTTATGACACCGACCCTACCGGAGAGTCTGGCAAGATGTATATACGATGAAGAAGAAACTATTGAGCTTAGGTTACATTGCATTAATGCACACAGGTACAGTTTAAACAATATTGTTAATATAGTTTAAATATTAACAATATAGCAATGCAAAGTATGGATTTTTTGTAAGTACGGGAGTGCAATGGGTCATCTAGGAAGTAGGCCGAGTCTAGTTTTATTGAAAATAGTAGTAATACTATTTTGTTAAAATGATGTAAAACTAAGATGTAGTTGTTCAAGACTAGTGAGTAGACAGGTTGAATGTCCGTTGGGCTGATTTACAAATACTTCCTTACTTCCTCATCAAACTCACTAACTAAGAATGATGGTGAGAAAGTCCTGGCATCTGAAAGACTCCAGTCTCTCCTGGTGCACCTGCTCGAAATAACTGAAACCTAGGCCATCTCATTTATAAGGGTGATAGTTATGATAGGCTTTCCCTTCTTCACCCTCCCGTAATCGACATATGTTACTCTTAACTACCTTCATTAGACTTAATGCAGTTAGTCAATTTATGTTCTTTTGTATTTATGTTCTTTTTATGTTCTTTGTAATACAATTTCTCTTGAGATTTTTTTTTTTACAGAATTCATTCATTTATTGTAATTGAAATTATAATTTAAAAAAAGTATTGGTGAAATCTGTAGTTTAAAAAGTGTTTATTTTGTATTAGAATTTACCTAAGGAATTACATTGTTATGTCAAAACTCCCCTTCGCCCTACAAAAATGTAACCTAATGATTCGCCTTGGAAATTAACATGTTGATGATGTAGCTGAAGAAAGAGCATCTAAAGGCTTTTATGGGGCCAAACCTGCGGTCAAGGAGGAAGGTCATATACCTTATTAGAAACTAGATTTAGAAAAACGACAGCGGATAGGACTGTCAAAAATGACATTTTTTAAGCTACACAGAAGAAAATCGAAGATGGTTTCTTGTCTCGGGCAAGATCGTTTCTCTTATTATACGGGACCCAAAGATGTTTTCTGTTCACCAGGCTTGACTTCTGTTCACTCTTTCTGTACATTTTCTAAAATGTTATTTCAGTTTTGTTTTGTTTTAAGGGTTTTTATAATTAAGTTATAAGATAATGAATTCTTATATTTTCAGGCGAATGCCGTGCGAGACTAACATAGACATGCTTATTGAAGTGTTTAGAAATCAGAGTAATAACCAAGAAATCCGCATAGCTTCTTATTTACAAATAATGCGCTGCCCTTCCTACTCCACGTTAAGGGTTGTAAAGAACCAACTTGAAGAAGAACAATTCAATCAAGGTATTGATAATAACATCGCAATCAATGGTCAACTTATGGACATATTGTACACTTGGCCAACTCGTGGACCAATAGTTCGCTGACCAACTTATGGACATATTGTTCACTCGGCCAACTCGTGGACCAATAGTTCGCTGACCAACGTATGGACATATTGTACACTTGGCCAACTCGTGGACCAATAGTTCGCTGACCAACTTATGGACATATTGTACACTTGGCCAACTCGTGGACCAATAGTTCGCTGAACCAACTTATGGCAATTGTACACTTGGCCAACCCGTGAACCAATGTTCGCTGACCATTATAGACATATTGTACACTTGGCCAACTCGTGGACCAATAGTTCACTGACCAACTAATGGATATATTGTACACTGGCTAACCCGTGGACCATTTTTCCATGAGTCGGTCAATGCGATTTTATTGTTATTATTGAAGGACTAAATCACTTTAGTCCTTTAAAAGGTGAAAGGCGTTGAACATACTAAAATCTACTTTGTTTACTGTTGTATTAATTCAATTAGTGCACTTTACCTCAGGAACTTCATACTTTGCCTTTCTTACAGTGGGATCTTTCGTCTGGAGCCATTTGCAAAATTTGATCAAATCTTCTATACCAAACAGAATGGAATTCCAAGCGATGCTTCAAGATGAAGAACTTAACGATAAATTCAAAAAAGATTTTCGAAAATATTCAAGGCATTATGAGTCTTCGTTTTTCCTAAACACAATAGGAATAGGTTAGTACTGTAAAGATATAATTTCATCATTCATAATATTAGCGTTCAGACGTTATAGCTGCTTACAAGTAACTTTCTATTTCATTTTTCATTGTTCAGCGATTTTTTAACCCTTATTTTAACTAAATACGTGGGACTTAAGGGAAAGTAAAAACAAAAGGTACCCAACACCCAGTAAAATATTAGAATGAGAAAACTTATACTTTTGATGATTCAACAAATAAACGAAAAATATAATTAAGGGCAAGTAATGAGGTGAGGTAATGAGGGTGAGTAATGGTATTTAGAGTTACTGTTGTTAGTATCTAGTTAAAGATTTTAAATAATTTAAAGGAATGTATATTTAAATAAAAAAAAAGTTTTATTTGTTGAACTTTTCTCCCTTCTGGAGGAAATATCTTGTACGTACCATGGGAGATTATAATTTAAGGGGTTTAATTATCAGTACACCCTTTTTTAATTTCCTCCCTCGACTACGCCTCGGGAGTAAACTTGCTGGTTCCCTCGGCTACATCTCAGGATCCATCCCTATAAACCCCTCGGTTACGCCTCGGGAGTAAACTTGCTGGTTCCCTCGGCTACACCTCAGGATCCATCCCTATAAACCCCTCGGTTACGCCTCTGGGTTTAAGCATAATGGCTTACGCCTCAGGACCCAACAAAAAACTGGAACGTAATGACTCCCTTTGTACCTAAATAACTATATAGGGATCCGTGCGGGACAGGAGTTGCTGTAATGCGAAGACCTAATGGTCGAGTGGTCGACCAATGTAAAACTTTTTTGTAGGGGTTCACTTAACAAAAAACTCTTACTTAGATAAATTTCAAGCCTACTCATATGTTTTTATATGTGCTTAAGTATATTGTTTTTTAAATGTTTTTCAAACCCCTAAATGTCCTATATGCTAACATATTACGTATGTTGAACTATTTAATTAGACTTCAAGGAATTCGGCATAGTTTAATACAACCTATTGGAAATAGGCGCATTTCCTTTGAAGGAATTAAACAAATTTGACAAAAAAAGTTAAAGTGTAACTGTTGCTAGTATGAAAACACACCGACAACCTGATTACGAACTGGGTTGCTAGCAATAATTCAAAGAAAACACGCCCTGCTTGGACATCTGCGCAAGATTTTGTGTCAACTCCTTACTTTCATGAAGGGAGGAGTTGTATACAAGTTTTTGTACAAGTTGTACACCCTTACCTGAGTGAATTCTTCTATAACTTTATTTATTATATTTTACAGGGGGCGTAGTAGAGAATTTTGTCATATTTTCTGAGCAATCTTTCATACCGAGATCTTTAACTACTAATTTAACTATCCATTTGTTTGGCGAGTCTATTAATATATGCGAGGTAAAGTAATCTTATTGATAAATTATAGAAATACTATCTGCTTCTCAGGACGGGATTTTATATTTATACCACACTCACACGAATATATATATATTATATATATATATATATATATATATATATATATATATATATATATATATATATATATTAGGTTAATTTAACTTTCACACATTATGTTTTTAAAGAAATAAAATCCGTGCAAATGTAAAAGTCATGGCTTAGATCAAACTAAATAATTTCTAAGTGTATTTCTCTTAAAAGCTAGTATATTCCTCTCTGTTAGCTCCTTGAAATGCCCATAAGTAATTATAGTTATAATTACTTATGGGCATAAGTAATTATGCCCATAAGTAATGCCAAAGTCTAATTTTTGTTGCGAGATTCCGAACCACCCTTAAGGTTTTGAGGAAGGCTTGTAATTTTTTTGAGATGGTGATAATTGAATTCTTTAGTTATTAGTATATTATTGATTTAATCATGAAAGTAATATTGTTATTCCCAGTGGATATATATTACATTAAACTTATAAAGATAATAACTAATTCTTTGATGGTCAAAACACGACTGAATGTATATTTCAATTATATCACAAATTATGTCTTATTATGTCAACTCATGTTAAAATTTATTCCAACAAATCCCCCCTTTAAATTTTAACATCAGTTAAAGAATACATTGAATTTTGCCCACACTCATTTCTCACTAGTCGTACATTATTACTATACAACTGAGCTTATTTATACACTATATGCTCTACTATACATATATATTATTTTACAAATATTCGATCATACGTTCAATATATATACCTAAAATTTTATTTTGGGTCTTTAATTAAGAAACAAAAACTAATTATTTAAAGTTAATTTAGATTAAATTTAGTCTTTCTAAACAGCTCTTTAATTTTGGGGCCGAAATAGATTTAGTCAAAAAAATCTGCAAGTTGATCAACTGATGCAACGTATGTGATATTAAAATTTTTATTTTTGTACTCCTGGTTGACAAATTGAACTTGCCTAACCAAATGTGCCGATTTACGCGAAACATTTCCCTCCTTCGCGAGAGTAATGGCAGATTGATTATCACAGTGCAATTCTACCGTCCCGAGCTCCTTCCCTAGCAATTCTGCGAGCAATGATTTAAAATATATCCCATGTTTTACAGCTTCCGTCATGGCAGTTAACTCTGCGTCATATGTTGACAGAGCTACTTGGGTTTGTGATTTTGATAACCACGACAAAGTACTCCCTGCTAAGTTAAAAATGTATTCCAACAAATATAAATTATCGGACCCCCAATTGTATCAACCCAACACTATGTTCTATTCTAACCTACGACCTAAGTGGCAATACGAATCGCTAATCTTAACAATAATTTTGAATATTTATCTTCATTTCGCATGATCTCTACTCCCATTCACTTCATAATATCTTAATCTTATGATATAAAATATACTAAATCGTCTCTGCTTAAATTTAATTCCTACACAAGATAAATTAAAGTAACATTTGTACTTTGAGTTCAACAATGATCTTTTGCCAAATTATTATTTTTTTCAGGTAACGCTCAGGTTAGAAGGATTAGATGGTTACTTAGAAAAATGGTTTAAAAAATTAAACATGTTCAAAAATGATAATTTTTATAAAGGCTTTGACTTGATGCGATTTATTAGGGAAGTATCCAATTCCATCAATGATAAAATTAATGAGATTAACTATGAACATAAAAAGGAAACTGAATTAAAGGTAATTTCTTTCATTATAAGGTATAAGTAGTACTAAACTTTGTCTTTTAATCTACTATAAGTAGTGTACATCTATACTTTGCCCCTTAATCTATTATAGGACAATACATCTATACTTTGCCTCTTAATATAGTATATGGTATAGTTAGTATAGATCTATACTTTGCCTCTAATCTACTATAGGGCATAGGTAGGATACATCTATACTTTGCTTCTTAATATACTATATGGTATAGGTAGTATAGATATATACTTGTCCTCTATTCTACTATAGGGCAAAGGTAGGATACATCTATACTTTGCCTCTTAATATACTATACATGACATAGGTAGGATACATCTGTACTTTTCCTCTTAATATATTATATGGTATAGGTAGTATACATCTATACTTTGCTTTTTAATTTACTATAGGGTATATGCAGTACACCACTATACTTCGTCTCCTAATCTATATAGGCACCAAATGATCATGGTCTGAATCAAATGAAAATCCAACATAGGTCCAACATGAACATTTCAAGCACATCAAAATTAGATCCTATAAATAAGTGGGAAATGTAGCCTTAGACACTCAAAAATGGTCTTTCATCCCAGTAATTGACTCGCGCAAGATCAAATTTATTATTGTTCAAACACTTATTCCGTTGTGTATTCAGGTTGAGTACGTATTTTGTGGGTAAAAGTTATTAGCTGGTCATTAAAATAGTTTTTATATTTTACAGATAACTCTTTCAATGAAGACTTTTGGTAATGATTTAAAATATTATGTTATCAATGGAGATAAAGAATTCACAGATATCATTGAAAGTTTGAATCCACTTAAAATTATAAAGGACTTTTTGAGTGGTCAGGTAAGCATCCTTGATTATTTACATAATTATACTTCCGGAATTAAATTAAATTGTAATTTAAATCTATATCTTATTACTTTGATTCAATTGTTGACACTGTAAAGGTACCATACGGAGATCTTTCTATGTCGGTGGAGGGATTCTTCACTCTGCGAAGCGAATCTTGTCTGAACACTTTGTAGAGCAGAAGTGAGCAAAATATACGTTGTGCTTTTTCCCGCAGCATAACTATCAGATACCTTTAAGGAAAATAAATTTGCTGAGAAATAAAGCACAGTATCAAGTGCAAAGTGCTTATAGTTGTGCCACACCTGGGGCTGACTCCCAGGAGCTAGCAACTTCCAGGCTCAGCTTTAGTCACGAGCCTCGTCTCATTAATATTTTTTTCTAAATTAAATTACATTGGAAATTCGCTACAATTGGGTAAGGGGTTCCTCAGAACTTTTCCTCACTTTATTAGAAGTCAATTAGGCTTGGTAGCTTAGTTGGTTGAATGTCACAGTTGCTATGGATTTTGATATAGACGAACTTCAGAGAATCAGACCTCTGAGCCCAGGGCGTTTTTATTGCCTCCTTACCTAATTAAGATTGAAACATTGATTAGTTCGTAGAACACCTGATTGGGAGCAGCATGAAGGTCCTTCAATCCCATCCCCTGAAAACTTCTTTTTAGGGGATTCTTCTGAGTCCCTGGAAAACTTAATATCTTCGTGCTTTATTCTGTTCTAAAGGAAGTAAATATAGAAAGATCGACAATGCTAATGGATACTTCGTACGTGACCCCTATGTGCTCAGGGCTACCACTCAAATTCAGTATTGTTGGCACGGCTGCAGTTTTCGTAAATGCAATGGGATATGTTAGATGGCAACAAAGCACCGAAAAAGAACCAGATAGTCAACTCGAAATTGAAGGAAAATTAAGTCCTAGGTAATAATTTGTTTCATAGAGACAGTTTGAGCTTCTGATACTTTAAGTTTATCTATCTTGCTTTGGTATGCACTATTAATAAGACGAAAGAAAATTAAGCGAAATTAGAAATGAGATATATTGATGGAGCAATGGTAAAATGAGTATTGAATTCGTAAGGAGCATAAAGTAGGCCATTCAAGACAGTAAATGGTGTCCATGGTATTTGTGTGTGTGCGTGTAGTGTGGTGGTGATGCAGTGTCCATGAGATGGACACTTCAAGCATTGATTAATTTAATCGCATTACTCAATGAAATAAACACATAAGGCCTTCCGCGGCCTTAGTGCTTCGCTCCTTGGTGTCGCGCTGCGGACCGCTCTTTCCTGTGTCTGCTTCATGGCCACTTGGTTATTGTCCTTCATAAGTTTGCGGTATTAGTTGTTTCGTAAGTGGCATAATGTCATGATAATAGCAAATTTCCAAATGCATTAGTTAAAACTTGTGAATTTCACATGTAAAACGATGAAATCGGATTTAAAATTAATACCTATTAATAGACCTAAAAAATTTAGGTCTATGTAAGTACTTTATATAGAAGTAAATTGATATTAAATTTCAGCTCTTTCCAATAAGCGGCCACAGGGAGGCGCAGGGGCCGCCCAGCGGTTGAAATATCTTGGTTTAAAATGTGCACACACAATTCTAATATCACTAGACTTAGAGTTATGGAGTGATTTTCTTTCAGTGATAATTATACTCCCAAATATTATATCAACTTTGTTTGTTCTAGCATTGGATTCAACTTTGAAGCATTTATGTATGTCGATGCATTTGTTGAACAAACGGGGGTGAAATTCAAAGGCAACGTCTACACATCAACTGCGTTTGAAGGCTGCGTTAATGCAAAAGGCTACAAACATATTACTCTGTCTTTTAATCTTCCCATGAAAAAATCTCAAATATTTAATGCCGAGTGAGTTATTTATTGTTCTGTAACTTTATGTATTAAAACAGTATTTCTTAATTTATTCTTAATATGTATCATTTACCAAAACGACTGTCGATGACACGTATTTTTATTCCCTTAAAAAGTCAGAAAATCATATACATATGATGAGGGTTATTATAGTATTAAAATTGAAAGCAGTGGTGTGAAGAGTCATTCCATTAGAGAAACACAACAATTTTTATGCCATGACTCATTTTGTCTTATTCTATTAAAATACTTAATTAGGCATAGATAATTTAAGACATTTTATGAAAAACGCATACATTGTTGATCCCATTTCTTAAAAGAATGCCTCATTCATGTGATGAGTCAATCTATCACAAATGCTTAAATTAATGATGAGATAAATCATTCTATGAATGAAACGCTTGCATTGTTATTGTGAGGAATCATTTCATCACAGGAATGCTTCTATCATTATATTTGATGAATATTTCTATCATAAATGTATAAATTATTGATCGCAGGAATCCGAGAGAATTAATATAATTAATAATTAATATTGATATTTGTTAACCATGCATTTGAAATGGCTTTTCTTGCTTCTTCGCCATTAGCTAACTATGACCTATTTATTGTCGTTTTATTTTAGATCAGAACTAATGATTGTTAAAGGAGAGCAAGTAACATATCTTGAAGGAGTTACAGGTGGCAAAACAGAGAATAGATTATGTTCATGGTCTATTTTAGACGAAACTATTGGTTTGAAGATGTGCTTCAACTACTTGTTACCTAATGCGTCGTTGATATTACAATCGCCTTCGTTCTTATTTAGTGGACCTTTGAAATTGGGATTGACTCTTGAAAAATCTGATCCAACTGCAAATAAGTTTTTGTTCGAGTATAAAATGGAAAATGTGTCTGTAAGTAATTAAGAATTTTCATTGCACGGAACAGAGTTTTGTTTATTCTGTGGTCACCAATCATATAGCCTGGATACGCAAACTTCAGAACCTCGCGGAACTCAATTGTAAATAAATAGTACTTGGCGAAATAGATGTTTTTGGTTTTCAATAAAACGTAGTTGATAATTTCTTGAATCATAGACCTAAAACATTCACGCATTTACGAACTACCTCATAAGATTATTTTTCCTTTTGAAATTTGCTAAAGGGATATTAGAACAAATAACAGTTATTATAATTATTAATTATATTAGCATAAAAGTTAATTAATTAATATTTAGATATTTGAATAATATTTTGCCCATTAAGTCCACGGACCCCTTAAAATCTTTGTATAGATCTCCAGGGGTCCGCGGACCACACTTTGAGTTACCCTAACCTAAGATAAAAGCATCAATACATATGTTTTTAGAGGAATTTCACATGTGTCGTAGTTAAAAGGTTGCTGATAAAGACCCTCAAAGACTCGCTATTCGATAAAGATGGTTTTTAATAAAGTCTTTTTCGGAAGATGTTCATAGATTTTCTTTATCTAACTGCTTTAGTTTAATCACTTCCTCAAAGCACATACGTCCAACTATAGGATGATTGTGAATCCGGCATTTTGATTTAATTCATGATACTTTACAATATAAAAGATGCATTTCTCTATTTTCTAGTAAGTGTAAGGTCGTGTTCTCTATTTTAGGCCCTTCGCTTTGCGGAGAACAATTCAGGTCTCCAGTCACAGTTACTAAGCTTGAAGTATCAACAAATACTATTAATAAATAAAATAATAAGAGCACATCCCGGGCTGAGTATCCTAGGCCTCTTTAGATTCACTTATAATTGTTTTACTCTCATTACATTAATAAAATGGGTAGAAATTATTGATTTAGTTGTAAATTTATGATTTAAATGCATATTTTCTAACCTAAGGAACACCCCTGCAAGATATTCTTAGTTTCTATTCTATTTAATATCCTATCCATCCCATCTTATATTTCAGAATAAAACATTGGTCAGATTGTCATTCGAAACTCCTGGTTCACAAACTAAGAGAGGAATGAAAGCTGTCATCGATTTGGATCCACAAAGTCAAAATCTAACTATTTCTTATCAGTCTAATTTGACAACACTTCAAGCTCAAGGTTAAATTATTGCCATAAGTTTTCTTAGTTTGACTATTCTCATGAACAATGATGGTAATGAATGATTGACATCATCATTCTCGTGAATGATGATGTCATACTAAGAGGGAAACCTCAACCTGCTTAAAACCCCATTCAGACTACTTTTTTAAGTTTTTGGAGGAAAAACATGATTCACTAAAAGTTGTAGGATTTGGTGCAGTGAGGTTAATTATTACATGTTCCCTCTCAATTGTTCGCATTTTCTTATGCTTGCAAAGAGAAATAATGATAACAGTAAATATGCGTACATTTCAAAATTAATAAACCCCAACATGTAAAATTACAGCACTTCGGGGATAGGGCTTAGAGTTTTAGATTTAAGCATGATTTAGTAGGAAGCGGATATTTTACTACTATGGTCATTCAATCGTTCCAAGAATTTAAAGCATGTAGTGTCTCTTTTAGAGAAAGACCTTCCCACCACGTTGAACTGGAGACACGTTGACAAGGTCCTAACACTGTGACAACCATCATGATAGTGAACAAGCTGACGGGTCAAGGTTAAAAGGTTTTGAGTATAAAATTTGAGTATATTCCGAAATTAAAATTTTGGAACTTGTTGGATCGAGGTGTTCTAGTCCTCTCGAGATAGTACACACTTATCAACAAATAGGAACGGAGCAACTTCAGTAGTTAAAAAGATGTGGGCAGCTCAGCGTAAATTTTATTTTACTACAAGAGAGAAAAATTTAATTTTTCCTTCTGAAATTCTCCACTCCACGCTTGTTGTTTTAAAATTATAAAAATCATTTATAATCTTTCTATGCGTTTAACTGTATTTTTTTATTATTTTTAGGCTTCTATCGCAATACGCCATCGGATAAATCGATTAATTTTGGTTTGGACATAAACGGCAAAAAACACATAGATATTTATCTGGGAATCGAAATCGAAGAAGAAAAGTATGGATCGACTTACAAACCCAAATTGTTGTTCGCTATCAACAACAAGCGAATTGCTTCGCTGTCAGGTAAGCAGCCTTGTATTTGTTATAATCTAATACTCTTACCGGATCACAAGTTAGATTATACAGATTTAGAATCCGAGCTTTATGTCCAGTTACGGATAACTGGATATTCAAAAGTTATTTATCGAATTTTCAAATGTTATATTCTTCTTAGATTACGCAAATAGCGTTTGTTTTGATAACGGGGTTTTTTTAAAAGCTTTCTTGGTATTTTTACGTCAAACTATTGATACAAATTTCTTAACGCAAATTAATTAACTATAAAAACACCAATGAAGCAACCATAAAGGACAGTGCAAACTTGTTTGGAAATATATGAAATCGGTTAACAAAAGTGAGAAAATAAATTTAAAAAATGTTCCATTAACTTTATTCTGGTTATAACGACACTATTCGAACCTGTTAGCTGGAGTAATGTTTTTAAAACCTATGGTATTGTCTGCAATTAAGAACAAGCTTGCCATATTCGTATAAAGTTTACTAAGAGGTTCCTTTTAACTTTACTTCCAGGTTCATACAGATGGGTAGAGAAGAAAGGAGTGTCGCAGTGCGATATTGACTTGGATTTCCAGACCAACAGATTCTCAACCAAAGTGGCTGGTTATGTGCGTAAGAACGACGTCTCTCTAGCCACCCATCTTAAGATAGACTATACGTTTATGAGTGGCAAACAGGAAACTGTCCAGATTTTAGTAAAACTCGGTGACAAATCTAAGAAAATACTGACGCAGTTCTTTGGGTCCTTGTTACTGGAGTCGACTGCTTACCCTCAAATCAACATGTCAGCTACTCTTAAGTACCATGTGAGATATATTCCTGTAATGTCTTTATTTTATCTCATTATTTTAGCTACCAGGTATACGTGATGACCTGGTACATACAGTAGTGATATAGTTGTACGTGAAAATTATAGGTTTAAGTCTGCCTATGATTCTAGCCCTCCCCCATTTCTTCTAAATAAGCTTGCTTCTCCCATCAACATTAAAAAGTAAGACTTACTTAGGGGCCTTAGCCCCAACCGCTTTTCCGCCATGTCGTGTCCTAAAATATTTCCTTTTAATCAGTTAGAAGCCCGCAAAAACTTAAAGAGGAAAATTATTCTGTTGGTCTATTTAGGTCCCTAACCCTTATAGGCCATGAGCCGGACCTGAAAAAATGTGACTCACTTTGCACTATTTTAAACCAGTTTTTTTATTAAATATACCTTAAATTATACATACATATGTATGTGTATAATTAATAACTAATTTTTATTTGTTATTATTATCAATTTTAAATTTTGTACTTATCGATTACATTTGATGATAACTTTAAATTAACAAATAACAATATTACTTAATTTTATTACATGCTGACTTATAATAAAGTACATAAATTTTAACTTAACATTATAATTTGATTTTATTAAAATTTAGAAATGATTTTTAGTTCCTATACAAATATACATCACAGTAAACCTTTCTTAATCTCTTCCAGTCCTCTCTCTCCAAAACTATTCTCTGCCAAGTACAACTCATATCACTTATCTTTCTCATCTCTTCATCCCACCTTACGCTCGGTCTTCCTTTTTTCCTTTTCCTATCTCTCGGATACCAACATATCATCTCCCTTGTAAACCTCTCATCTTTTACCCTTACAATATGCCCGGTCCAAATAAACTTTCTCTCTACCATTATCTCACCTATATCTCTTAATCCAGTCTCATTCCGAATCCAAACATTTGATTTCCTTTCCTTCCTACTTATCTTTAACATGCTTCTCTCCATCATGCGCTGTGTAACTCTCATCTTTTTCATTACCTTTTTTCCGATATAGCCCACGTTTCACACTTTTTATTTATTTATTTATACCTTAAATTATGAAGAAAAGACAGAGTCTGCCTATCCAGAGTGGAGCCCGGAAAATTTTGGTTTAAGGGAGTACAAAATGAGTCACATTTTTTAGGCCTGGGTCGTGGACTATTAGGTGGAACAGTACGAGTATACGCCACATGAATTATTCGTTTCTTTTGGGGAAAAGAAAGGAACTAATACCTGCCAGGTATACTCAATTGGTATATTGATAAAAAAAAGTGAAAATAAGATGAAAAAGAAGATTTTTAGCAAGCTGGAAACAGAGAATTCCAAAATTATTATAATTGTGCAGATGCCAAAGATAGAAAACGAGGGATATGGAGCTATATATTTTCCATTTGATTTGCCCAGACAACAATAAGGCTTCGCTTGGTAAAACTATTTGAAAACCTTTGGTATAACCATAGGCGGGTGTGAGTATAGAACATAAATATATTGGGCACAGAATAAAATGTTTATGATGATAAATTTGAATGGAGTTGTAGCATTGATTACTTAGAGCTAAAATAAAAATAATAGATAAAATAGACTTATCAATTAAGTAAATATGCTTAATAAATAAGCATTTTTTCTTTCTAATAGTCTTATATAATAATAAAAATGTCATTAGGTATTAGGTTACTTCTTTATTCTTAAATTATATTATCTTATATATTGTAGTTACAACATCTCTATTTCTTTTTTGAAACATTATTTCATTTATATAATAAAAATGTATAAATAATTGATTATTATTAAAAAAAAAAAACCGACCAGATCTATGGACTGGTCTCCCCCCCATCAGCTCAGGGCTGGTTTTACCCTAAAGATGGGGGGTAGTATTTGCATAACTTTGTAATATTGTAAAATTATTTATATTGTTTATTTTTTTTTCAAATACATATTGTTTAAAAAAAAATCTAGCAAAGGTTAAAATAGAGTTGAACTTAGATCCAAAATGAAATCTAATTGTTCGCTTTATACTACATTTACTTATCTACTTTCTGTTACTACTGTATTACGACCCGAAAGAGCCAACATATTAGGATTGAAACTCCACGCCTATTACTTAAATTCCCTGTGTACTGTAGTATTCTTATTTATCGCAAACACTTTTATTATTTTTTTTGGCAGAGCGCTCAGGGCCATTTAGATTGCAGAATTGATTTAAACACAGATCCGTACGAAACAGATATCAGAAAAAGACTTCAGATACAGTGGGCTTACCAGCATCTGAAAACCCTGTCCGGAAACAAATTGAACACTTCACTAGTAATAACCAAACCTATAAATGATATAGACTTCGCGTTGGGATTTTCATTTCAAGAAACACCTGAATCTACTACTTCAAAAGTTTTGATCAAATATGCCACTGGTAAGTATAAAGTCAGCGGTTTTATTTTATATTACTAAACCCGTTTTAGAAATTTTCAAGGTAATTTGGCACATTGGGCAGGATGTAATGTGATTGGTTTAAAAAGGCTTTAATTCGCCCTTGCTGTCTTATTACAGCAATGCTTTCTAAAATGAAGCCTTCTCTTGCTTCCCGTGCATCTTGCTAGCACTGCGAGAATCTTGCAGTGCTTAGCTTAGCTTAGCTCTTTTTAGAACGGATTTTGCTCTTATTTGAGGTTATTAAAACATTTTGTTACCTAAAACCTCGTTATTTGTTCAGGTTGTATATTTTTGCTCATGAGGACGTAAAAAAATAATTCTAAAGCAAAGTCAACAATTTTGTAAAAAAAGCAAGATAAACTCAAACGTGTGCAGCGGGATGGACAAAGCATATCGACCATATGTTCGATTTCGCTGCGTTTTGCTCAACTGTTAGGAGTTCCGCCATAAAGTTATGATTCGGCGGGTATCTTCCTGTGATGCAGGTTTATTTTAGAAAACGTTGTAAGAGACTACGATTATAGCAATGGCAAATTAAACGATACATAAGATAAATAAATATATGTTTTTTGTTACAAATATGAATAAAAACATAAATGGACTTTTTTTTTGTTAAAGAGATGATGTATAATACAAACAAGGGTTTTTTTTAAATACCTATATCAAGACAAATTGTCCTTAACAATTATATCCAATCTTTAATAAGTATATTTTTCTTATTTCAAGGATCATGAATTTATTTTAATGTTTGATAATTAATTTTTTGATTAAATTTCTTGGTCGACCCTAAATTTTGGTGTACTTTGACATAGTGTGTTATTGTGGTTGCAGGTAAACAGATCCAAGCTATATTAGATTTGGTTCTACCTCATGGAAACACGTTTACATTCGAAACCAAGCTAATGATAGTCATACCTCAAGCTGTAGAGCCTTTCAATGTTCTGTTCAAAATCAACGAAAAACCAAACAAAGGAGGAGAGTATGATGTGAGCATGACTTCTTACTTTTCCTTATTAATACCGCATGAGATTCGGAAAAGAATTGTGTTTGTACTAAAAACCCGAAATCGAGATGTCACCTATAGTATCCGATTTAAATGTTTAGATCTTATGTTATGTTAAGTGTTTATTGACGTCGCTGACTGACATTAATGACACAGCATAAATTTCAAAAAATCATGAAACACGGAAAAATGTTGGGATCAATTTGAAATTTAGGAAGTATTTAATTCTATAAGACCAACTTATGTGCCAAGGTTCATCTTGTAAATTACAAGTAAAATAGTGTAATAAAGTGTAAAAGTTTTATTTAATTACAGATAACCGAGTCCGGTAGCTCAGTGGTAGAGCGCTCGCCTTTCGACCTGGAGGTCGAGGGTTCAAATCCAGCCGGGGGAGGACCTCAATATGAGGTTATCCCTTGTACCGTACACTCGGGAGGTCTTGAATTCAAGGCCGGCCAACCTAGCCAGAGTTTTACATGGTTTCCTTGGCTACTAATACGCAAATGCGGGGTTGGATCTAGTTTCATCTGAGACAAGTCTGGATCCACGTTTCCGTTGTCTCCAGCTCACGAAAAGTTAATGTTCTGCGGGCTGGGGGAGATGAAGGTCGGAAAGATATACTGAGCCTTTGTATGTCCGAAAACTTAGTCAGTGAAAGTGATGGCGGCGACACGAGTAACGTAAGTGACTAGGAACAAAGAGCTTGGTTCTTGAAGACAGACGTCTCCTAATAGCACTGCAGAGCTTTGACTTTTAGGTCAGGGCTAAAGGATGAGTTTGTGCACGCTGGCATCTGGGTGCTAGAGTTCTTTGTCGGGTGGCGCTGGACTGGCCAGAGCGGTGAGCCTAGCTAGAGTCTGGTGATGCTAGTGGAACTGATGAGATTGGTGAGACTGGAAGGACGAGGTCAAGTGAGACTAATGTGATCAGAGGAGCTAGTAAGACTAGATGAAACAAGCACACAGTGAACTAGTAGTCGGCGCTAGCCAGAGCGGTGAGCCTAGCCAGAGTCTAGCTGGTCTAGATGAACTAGGCACACTGTGAACTAGTCGCAGATACTAGCCAGAGCAGTGAGTTTGGATAGAGTCTGGTTGGGCTGGATGAACTAGACACACTGTGAACTGGTTATATGTGCTACCATGTACGGAGGGGATGCTCACTAGATGATTGGATGTGTACAAACTCAGGGGTTAATATTGAGTGAGATTTGAGTGAAGGGAAAACGCAAAATGACCCTACGGTTAAAGCGTAAAAAAATACAAAAAATATCAACGGGGTTTTTCGAGTCATACGTGTTAAGTAGCATCAGTGCGGTGAGTAGTTGGATGGGTGACCGCTGTAATTAAAATTGATTTTTTTTATCTGATAGCAAGTGAAACGAGTCTGAAGTATACATAGGTGTATTCACCTATGTATACTTCAGACTCGTTTTACGCTGTTTTGAGCGAGTCCGTTGTGGTGTGGATGAGGAGAGATAAGGTGTTGAGGTAAGTTAAAATTTCGAGGTACTTCGTACGTGATTTTGACTTCCAGTTTAATACTTCTTGCCAATAAGCAAGAAGGAAGCTACTAGAAGACGTAACAACGACCAAGATTATAAAATTATATCTTATACTTGTACATTAAAAAAAAATGAGAAGAAAACCCAATTTCTCGTCTACCATCTATTAAGCTTAATGGATGCGTCATCATCGTATTAATTGAGGTAGATGAAGGGGCGATCAAAACATTACCCCTAGGTGTGGCACTGGGAGCAGAGTGTTGCATACTCACCGCTATGAAATTTATGTAATGGCAATCACTCAATTCATTTATATGAGAGAATCATAGAGTTATTGTAACTAGTGGTGTCAGTGAGGAACAAAGGAAAGTTCAACGATAGCTTAAAGGACGAGGGAAAGTTTTAACCAAGGAACCTTTTATAAAAGAGAAGGAGCGTATCACACCTTCCCAATGTAAAAAACTTGGTCGACCCCCATCGCTACTTCCTCGAGCTTTCATAACACTATTGCATCCTTCTTATCGTCAGGTTATAGACAAGTACGATTGATTTATTATAACCTTAACATAATATTGGAGAAGGTTACAATGACGTTACACAGAGTCCCTGAGAGCCCCCTAAAGATGTTTCAAACCTCTCCATGTATTGACAAAGTGTAAGCCCCCTTTAGTTATTACTATATTTATGGAGTCAAATTTTATTTGTTTATTATTGTGTGTGGAAGTGTTTAATTATATGAATTTTATGTTATTCTTACCTTGCTTAAGGTTATTAAGCTTTAAATCCTTTAATACTAAGATATGCCCCGATATGTATATGTATTTGTGTATGTATGTACATATATGTATGTATGTATATGTATATGTGTAATACTAATGTGTAGCGTGCTAGACATTAAGAGTGAAACAAACAAACATTATCGAGTTTTCCAATAGTTTTAACTTAATGTAAGACAACGTTGTCCTAGGCCCTTTATTCTCCTGGTAAAACGGAGGTGACACGATTTAGGGTATATGCTCCTCTGTGGTTTGGAGAAGGTTATGCTTGGAGAAAAGGTTGCAAGTAGTCCCCGATTTATTTCGAGCGCCTAATGCAAGGATGTTGAATAAAGGGGATGACGCATTAAGGAACATTTCTGACCCCATGGAAGTTTATGAGGTAGAGAAATAGGAGCAAACTTACCACCTCTTAGGTTATAAGTTTGCCTCTAAATTTTAAGACCTGCGCTGTTATAAGGATCATAAGCATGCGCAGTTCGTACCAAGCATGTGCAGTTGGTTTTTGACGTGTGTTTCGTGTTGCATTCATCTCTATGTTTTGATTTTCGATGGGGTTACTTTGTTGAATGGCAATTCGACTTAGTGCGTCATCCCCTTTATTCAACATCCTTGGCCTAATGGTATAAGATAGACACTGCCATATCTAGGAAAGATTGAGAAACTATGGCTGTAAAATATATTTTGTTTACAGATTGAGTTCGTGGGTACATGGTTCAGTGGACATCAAGTTACAATAAAGGGAGTTTACTTGGATAGATCAACATTATCACTGACTAGTCATAGTGTAAAACTCTTAGCTAGATCCGAGCTGTTTTCTGATTTACACCTAAGTGCTAGATTTGTAATGAGTTTGGAAGACATGAGGGCGGATTTTACGGTAAGGATATCAGTCAATAATGTCAAAACAACATTATTATAACATAGTAACATTTACATGGTAATAACAACCCAGAATATTACTATAACACTGTGACATTAACTTAGTTATTATATTCCAGAATATTGTTATCTCATAGACACATTACCACAGTAATAATATCCCTGAACATTATTATAACATAATAATATTACCGTGATAAAAATCAAAAACATTAGAAACCTACATAGAAAACCATACATAGAAACATTACAACTTTACCAGAGCAATAAAATCCCAGATAATTATTACAACACAGTAATAATATCTCAGAACATTTTTATTTCCTAGTAACAACATAAACATTTTAATAATCAAGATTAAAGTTTTGACAGTCAAATTATTATATTAAAAATATCCCAGAACATATTATTATAGTAACATTAATATAGTAATAATATCCCACATTATTATATTATAGTAACATTGATATAGTAATAATATCCCAGAACATTATTATATTATAGTAACATTAATATAGTAATTATATAGGAACTTAATATATATATATTATATATATATATATATATTATTATATATTAATATATATATAATATATATATATATATATTATATATATATATATATCACCTAGCAAGTAGGCTATGTCGTTAGGCTCTTTATGCTAGCTTTCTAATAGATCTAAATTTTTTGGGATTTATGCTTTTACTTTAATGTATTAATTATATTCATAATTATCTATAATTATGTTTATCTATTTGTATGTTATAATGATGTCCTTTTGTAGTAACCCAATTTGCAATATTCCAATAAATCATTTTTTTCAGCTCTTCTTCATCACAGCTGTCTATTGAAGAAGTTACATTTAGAAATGTAGTTTAAATTTGATAAAATGTTCACATACAAAACCATGCATAAAATGAAATTTGCATCCTGTAACGATTAGTTTAGCCTGATGTTTATTTAATCCTTAAATGATTATTTTTTTACATTATTAATTTAGCGTTTAAACAGGTTTGATAGTATTAACTTACCACCGCCATCTATTTTGCCTATGAAAACATTAAAAGTGATCTTTAGGACTGAAAGCTGAAGTATAATAAATACTTCTAGCGTCACTGAGAATGCGTATTAAACGCAATTTTAATTCAAACAATGCAACTTAGGACTCGTATTCAAAGACTTTGTTCTTACTAACCCTTAAGCAATCCGTAAGGAGACCTATAAACTAGCTTAAAATATAGCATTTCCTACACTCTCGCCTAAAGGAACCCTTCAGGCTTCCTTCAGGGACCCTTAATTGGTTCTTGAGGACTAAATGAGAAAAACGTCTTCCAATACTGGCTTGAAAGTATTTCCTAATAATTTAAGAAAATAATATGCTTCCAGGCGGAGTACGTAGAAGTTATTTACGGAATAACGATGCGCCACTCTACCCAGGGAGTAGGAATGTACGAATCCTTCGCAGAGATCAAATACAACAATAGCATTTATACCGTTTCCAATTATATAGATTTTATCAGAAGGCAGACCATACTGGAGTTTCACTTAGATAGGTAACAATTTTAGTTCGCATTTCGTAAAATGAAGAAATAATTTTTTTTAGTTTTTAAATTTTCATTGGTCTCATATTTTTGCATTCTGCATGAGAGTTAGAAGGACTTTTTGTGCAAACATGAAAACCCAAACGAATCTATGAAATGAAGAAGTAATTTGGGAGAGGAATAGAACATTAAGTCTAACAGTGACTATGTAGTATTAGTTGGCGGTTCTAATTTTGAAGAAGACGATGCACATGATATCATCATAACTGAAGAACTATTTAAAAAAATATATGTTCTCTCTGATACAACAAATGTTATAGTAACGTCTATACCTCATAGATTCGATCATAAACATCTAAACACTTGCATTGACCAAAGGAATGATATTATTGAACAACTTATTAACTTAAGTGGCAACACTCGCCTAAAATATGTTCCTACTTATTTTAAGGCACGCCATCGTACTCGTGTGGGCTTGCATCTTAACTATAAAGGCAAACATCTGTTATGTGATAGAATCATCAAGGAGATTAATTTGTACTCAAATATAACTCTTTCTCAACCAGCCTCTATAAACGCAGAAAGCAATATGACTGAGCTTGATTATAATCAAGCTATTCCTGTTATTTTAACTTCTGGTAGAGATTTTAGTTATAGAGAAAGGTCTAGAAAGTGTTCTAATTATTTTTTATAAATATTTCTGACAAGCATCGAACAGATGCACTTATAAAAAATGTAAATACTTTTAATGACAGTCATTGTATTAATTATAAAAAGACTCAGAAATTTAATCAAAATAATACAAACAAGAATTCATCAAACATAATAAACAATAAAAAACTAAAAATGATACATCAGAATGTTCAAGGTATCTTGAATAAAATTGAAATATATGAATCATATTTGTGTAGATTGTCTGTAGATATTTTCTGTATAACAGAACATTGGCTGCTCTCTGATAATTTAAATATTGATGGTTTTACTCTTTTTTCTTCTTTTTATAGGAAAAATCATATTCATGGTGGTGCAGCCATAGTTCTAAATAATAGTTTAAAAAGCCTTGTAAGGAATGACTCATACATTAATAATTTATCTAAAGAAATGGATTTTGAATGTTGTGGTGTAAATATTAATTATGATTCTTGTTTTAATTTATTTGTAGTGTGTATATATAGGTCCCCTTCTGGGAATTTTACTAATTTTCTTGATCTATTATCTGCCCTGTTTGATTACATAACTAGTAAAACAAAATCTGAGTTCATTATTTTCAGGAGATTGGAACATTAATTTTCTTTTATCTAGTAATGAAAAACTAATGCTTTTCGATTTGTTTGACTCTTTTGAGGCTGTATCTTTAGTAAATGTTCCAACTAGACTTAATGTCAATGGTGGCTCTGGCTTAGACTATATCGTGGTTTCTAAAAATTTATTGTCAGCTTATTCTGTGAATGTTGATCACAACGGCTTTTCAGATCATTCATCTCAAATACTTGACCTTTCTATTTCGTCATTGCTTTCAAAAACTACCTCAAGTCGTGATAAACAATATATTGAAACCAGAATATTTTCTGATAACAATTATAGTTATTTTAATTACCTGCTCAAACGCGCTGATTGGAGTAAAGTATTATCATCTGTTTCTAGTGAAACTAAATATAATCTATTCTATGAGATTTTTTATGGTTGTTATGATATTGCTTTCCCTGTTAAAAAAATCAATGTAAATGCTCCGCGGTGTCCATCTTGGGTTAGCAAAGAAATAGTTCAATCTAGTCGTGATCTTAAAAACTAAGTTTCTTAATAAACATAGCGATCCTCAGGAATATAAGAGAGCTAAAATTGCTCATAATAAACTTGTTCTAGGCAAGAAAAAATATTTGTTGATAATGAGCTTGAGTCTGCTCCTAATAAAGTAAAGAAAGCCTGGCAATTAGCAAAAAACGGTACCATTAATAATAATAAAGTTAAGAATAATATTGTACTAAAATCGTCATCAGATAAAATTGTAGATAATCCTTCAGATGTTGCACAGTTATTTGGTGAATACTTATCTAAAATTCCGGACCAACTAAAAAATAGTATTAAAATCCCTTCTCCTGATTCTGCCATTGATGTTAATGTTGGAATATTTAAAAACTTTACAACTATTTTCTTTCAAAGCGATGTTTCCTCAAAAGAATTGTCTAATATAGTAAAGTCCTTAAAAAATAAAAAGAATAATAGTCCCGATGGAATTTGTGATATTGTAGTTAAAAATTGCTTATCGACGTGTAGTGAGGTTTTTATTCACATTGTAAAAAGTTGCTTTGAAGAAGGTACATTTCCAAGTCTCTTAAAGCAATCATTAATAGTACCTGTTTATAAATCTGGTGAGGAAACTGATTCTAACAATTACAGACCTATCTCACTATTAAGTCCATTCTCTAAACTGGTAGAAAAATTAATTTTAATTAGAATCAATAAGTTTATTTCAAAAATAATATATTAGCTGCAGAACAGCATGGCTATAGAAAGGGGTTTTCTATAAATTCTGCAACAACGGAAGTCGTTCAAATGATCTTATATAATATGGATAAAAGAATGTACGTAGCTGGGATTTTCTTCGATCTTTCAAAAGCCTTTGATCTTATTAATCACAAAAAACTTCTTTATAAGTTGTATTGTATGGGAATCAGGGGTGCTTGTTATGATCTTCTCAGATCTTTTCTATTAAATAGATGTTTTAGTGTTTTTGTAGGAGGTAATAAATCTAAAAAATTCAATGTTGGGTGCGGGGTACCTCAAGGCAGCATATTAGGGCCCTTGCTTTTTGCCTTATTCGTAAATGATCTTCCTCAATTCCTAAAAACTTATTGCAAAAATTGCCATGTCATCATGTATGTTGATGACACATCAGTCTTGGTGTACGGACCTGATCTAGAGACGTTAGAGAGAAATGTTAATTTAGTTTGTGAATTATTTGTAAAATGGTGTTTTTCTAACGGTCTAGTAATAAATACTAATAAAAGTGTATCCATGGTTTACAGTAGTAGAATAATTTCCAGGCCACTACTGTTTATGATAAATGCAAGTCCATTAAGTGTTGTTCCTATTACTAAACTTTTAGGTTTGCAAATATGATCGTGAGTTCAAATATGATATGCATGTAAATAATATTGTAAATAAACTAAATAGTGCTTATCATCTTATTAGAAAATTAAAGAGTTACAACTCCACTAATGTGCTATTAATGTTATCATGGATTAGTATATCC
Organism: Microvelia longipes; assembly: GCA_018340805.1. NCBI lineage: Eukaryota > Metazoa > Arthropoda > Insecta > Hemiptera > Veliidae > Microvelia > Microvelia longipes. Next base: position 31,094,760 of record JACMZG010001893.1, on the reverse strand, counting down.
TTATCTATCTAGTCACGTGCTCGCCTGGGGTTTAAGTCCTCAAGCTTGCAGAGTATTTATATTGCAAAAAAGAATTTTAAGATTAGTATTTAATATTCCTTATAGAAACTCAGCCAAACCTTCTTTTATTAAACATAATATATTGACTCTATACTCTATAATTATTTTAGAAGCATGTAAATATATTGTACAGTTCTCTGATAAGTTTATTAGTCATAAGGATGTACATAATGTAAATACTAGGAATAAAAACAAACTTTACCCTCTACAATGTAGAACAGCCAGGTTTCAATCATCTCCTCATAATATTGCTATCTCCTGTTATAATAAACTTCCTGATAATATTAAAACCAACTGTGCCTCTGCTGAGTCATTTAAAAAGTCAGTCAAGAAATTCTTGTTCAGCAAGGCTTTTTATTCTATTAATGAATACTTAAAATAATTCAACTCTATTTTTAATTTATAAAGAATGTTTCTTGTATAATAATGTATTATGTAATATTTGACATGTTGTATCTTGTAATAAGCTAACACAATAAAATTATTATTATTATTAATTATTATTATTATTTTATTATTATATAACTAGTGGCCCCTTAAAATCCTTAAAAATAACATTTTTGAAATAATCTAATTTTTAATAAATTTTCACAAAAAAATGATTCCTATGCTAGTCTAAAATAATATTCGAATTAACTAAGAACTTAAGTAACTCTTTGGCTTACAGAGTGTTCGAGGTATAAAAACCAATTTGCTGAAATAGGAAAGCTTTCATTTTATATATTATATAATATTGGTTAAATCGGACTTTCAGATGAATGCTAGTAGATTAACCTGGTAGCATGTAGTGAGATAAACCTTTTAGTCCTACATTTATTACTATTGAATTGAAATAGCTCAAGTGATTTGCCTACCCCAGTTTTTATTCAAGTGATTTGAGTTATTTAGTGAAACAGAAAGAGATAATTTTAAGTTTTTCTAACTCACAAAGTCATTTTTCAATGAGTTTTTTTTAGTGTTTTCCTTAGTGTTTTGCACTCCTTCCATCGAATCGAATCTGCCAAATAAGTCCCTTTATTTTTATTCGATTAGACTGTAAATCAAAATATGTGTTGTCACAAACAATCCTGAAGCGTTATTTTTACTTTTTTGACTAAGAGTAAACTAGAGTTGGTGGGACTACAGAAAATCAGAGACCCTTTGTGTTCTCTACAATATTAACAATATTGCTCTTGTTAATTATTTTCATTCAACCTAATCATAGCGTTGGCTTTATTTGCTAAACGGAACCGATTAAGATTGTTATTTAGTTTGATTGAATTGAGAAAACTGACTTAGAAAGAATTCAACAATCTACTTACAGCACTGTCTACAGAACTCTGAACAGCTTCAACCACGAGGACTCCAACTACCTAACTACTAACTTACAACTAAACTTCGCTCAGCAAAAATTATTAGCGCAAATTCGTGCCAGTGGTTTGATACTATTAAAATAACCTTGCGAGGTATATTATACAAAATTAACACAAATAAAAACTGTATGGTATGCAATATGCATGAACAAGAGACTTTAGAACATTTATTACTTAGATGTCCAATAAGGTATGCTGTGATTAGAAATGGACTTTTGCCTACACAACTTATGACTCCTGAATGGTCAGATAATACTATTGTGGCCTCAATAATAAGTATATCTAACAAAAAAGAAGCTTTAAAAATTTTTTATTTTTTTATTAATATGCTACAGATAAGAGCTTTTCATTTAAACGAGTAACCAACTATATATTTTTTTTCCTCTAAGTTTAATTTTTAAAATTTCTCTATGTTTATAAATATTTTCTTTTTTAATTTCTTTATATCATTATTAAAATTTATGTTCTTATTTTCCCATAATTAACTAGAGTATTATTATTATTTTAAGTATTATGTTGTGCCATCGCCATGTAAAATTTTTACTGTATTTCTATATATATTATGCTATCTCATTTGTATGAGCTATGTAAAGCTTTGAAACAAATAAAGATATTTGTATTTTTATTTGTATTGTATTTGTATTGATTGAATTGAGAGGTTCCCGTTTTAATTAGCTTAACGAAGATACCTCCCTTCGACGATATTTTCCACCCTGAGTATATATCTTCTTATATAAATTTTCTTTTAGGTATCGCGACATTAGAATTCAGCTAAAAGGATTCACTAACAAAACGAGGTTGGACGCTGGCATAGACGTGAGATGGGACGCCAACAGGGACCCAACGAGGAAATTAATATTATTAGCTATTACCAACGCTCACGGCAATTTCAACTACGATGGTAAACTATTAGTGGAATATCCGACTAATGTAGTGACTGTGGTTGGATTTACTAAACATGAAGGTAATTAAAGATTTTCTAACAATACTGTTCTCTCATAATGGTCAGATACATGGTTGTAACCATAGAAAGAAGAATTTGTCCATTAACGATTTATTTAACCACGCAGAATTAGGACCAAATGATCCTCTGTTCCATTTAACGCCCATAAATATTTAGCCAAAAATACATAAAACTTTAAAAGTATAAGGTAGGGATAGGATAAAACTTACAAATTTTAGACCTATTTCTTTGCTAACTCTTTCTAAGCTTTTTGAAAAATTAATTAAATCTAGACTAATTAATTTTATTGAGTAAAATAATTAGTATTATACTAATTAATATTAAATTAGTAGCAAAGAATTTGGGTTCAGATAAGATCTAAGCGCTGGGAAGTAAGAGTTAGAAGGATAGCACTGAATTATTTTCAAATCATACAACAACGAGTTATAATCAAGTCAGGATGGATAGGCTTTTGATACATGCTATAGAGTTAAACATAGGGATTCCTAAAGGATCCTGCTTAGGGCCAATATTATTTACAATTTATATGAACCAGGTAAACTGGATAGGAAGCAAATGTACGGTATTTATGCTATTGGCTGAGTAAAACCCATTTAAACCCATTTTCTTTAGAATCAACAACTATTCTCTAATTAAAGAATCCAAGACTTTACCAATCAATCTTTGGTATGATAATTTAGGTTTGGGTGGACTTGGTGCCATCTGGTATAAATTTTGGACATATCACTTTATAAAGTGCTTACACCTGCTTAAAGAAAACATAAGGTATTTTTTATATAAAGGTTTTTAATTTGCCTCATACAAAAAAAAAAATGTACAAATGTGAACAGACATTATTCACAAAGACAAATATTTTTATTATTTATTATATAAACATAATTATCAGACTAGACACCAAGACGATGAGAGGATAGTTGGGTCTATTTGTTCAAGTATGAGAGAGATAACATATTTCACCTAGATTTAAGTTTCCAACCTCTATGATATCCACACTTTTTAGATGTCAATCTAGGTCCCAGATCAATTGTCCATGATACAATTGATCACTTGATACTAGGAAATAATAAACTTTTTTGGTCGATTTTATTTATTAATTGAAATTCTGGTTTTAGACAAAACGTATAAAGGTGATGTTAAAATCGAATGGAGTCCAAAAGACGAGATACGAATAGCAGTGCGTGCTATGCACGATTTTAGGAAGAAAGGAGTTGCTGAATTAGATGCTAAAGTTACTACGCCTTTTAAAAATTGGGAAAGCACTGAACTCAACTTTTTGTAAGTATATTTAAATACATGTTCAAAAAGGGGTTTTGGTGGTGTTAAGACGTTAGCTTGAAACCTAGAAAGTCCAGCTTTGATTCCGGTTGGGGCCTCTAGAATTTTAATGCGTGGGATTGGAATTTTTAAAATTGTCGTCTTTCGAAATGAACGGTAATCAGGTGGATCTGAGCCTTTGCGATGATAGGCAAAATTTAGGATCATTTAATAGTAGCTTTTATTATAAAATACATGTTTCTGTCTTATGGTTTTAGAATTAAGAAAAGTCAGTCTTGCTGTGGGGCATGCGTTGCTCCTATAGTAAAGTTACGGCTCTTGTGTGGATTAAACAAAAACTGCTTTTGCTTATACTTGCAATAAGGTAGAAGAGCACTCATCTATCTTATCACTTATTTAAGAATGTTTGCAAGAAGAGCCCAACTAAGTGCCCTTCTTACTAAGTGATTTATCGCCTCTCAACGAATTATTTTTTGCAAAAAACTCTCCAAATCATTATCCGATCAAATTAAAATTTGGTACACGTATTTATCAATCAATTTTGAAGCAGCATGATTTTTATTTATTCGTTTGGTTCTTGGTAAACTAGAAATCTTCGACATCGTATATCAGAATTAAGAAAAGTAAGAACGCTTTGCTGTATATATTAGAGTCGAGGGATGTAATGATTTAAGGTAAAATTTGGAAATAATTAAAGATATCTTTTATTTACCTATATGATTCTTTATTTTTATTATTTAGTGCATTGCTGTAACCGGATTTCCCTTTAAATATCTCGGCGACTGTGGTAGCTGCAGATGTGGTTAAGGACTGCGCTAGCTACATTATGTGGTTGAGGTCTTTTTAGACTCAGTACATTGCAATGCAACACTAGAGCATTTTTATTAAAAAAATCCAAACAATTTTTGAAAATTTAAGATGGGTTCCATTGTAAGCCCTTATGTTGAGTTTTGCTCAAAATCAAATAAGCTCTTTCTTTCATGTCGTAATTTCTGTACCAAGCTTTAAAAAATTGATTCGTATGCACTACTTAAGTGCTAAGTGTATCCGCACTAATCAAAACATAAAAACACCAACTTTTTTTTACAATTTTTCGAATCAGTAAGCGCTGAAACGTGGAAATTTGATGAAAAAAGTGGGCGAATATTTTCTAAACCATTCTGAACCCTCTAATTATAAAACATTTGATATTAACAGATAACAGTCTATGTTAACGTCTTATGACTGACATCATTCCCTTGATTGATTTAATATCTGCAATATTTTATTAAAATTGTTTTAGACTTAAGATGCAATCTAATTGGTTTTTCTCGTACGGGAGCATTTGCTGGCTACCCAATCAATACATCAAGAGTCAACTATCCTACGACTATACGTTTTCTGATAATATTACTGATCTCAATTTCCAAGGAGTCGTCAACAGTACTGTGGCTGAAGTCAATTCTATCCATGCCATCTTTAAGTACAATCAGGGAGAGTCATACTATAAAACTGATTTATCCCTTAAGGTTGGTTGCTATTATTATATGTGTGCGGTAAGAAAAATATTAAATAAATGTACTATACTTTAAGAAAGTAATAAATAAAACTAAGCTGTTTGAGTAAAAAAGACTGTTAAAGAAGTTGAAGTTACAAACTGAACTTCGTCTATCCGTTCAAGGCTTCTTATAACAGGTGGAACATTTTTAGATGCTCCCATAAAATTAAGGGAAAACATGATCCTAGACTTTCAAAAATGATTTTTACCCTTAGCAAATTAATTATTACTTTAGTAAATATACCAAATTTGGTAATTTTGTCACCACTTTTTTACTTTTCCTCATTTATATCTTATTTATAAAATCCGAAACCGGGATGTCAAAGAAATTATCCGTTTCAGGTCTTTGTGGTGTTATTACTGTAATACACTGTAATTACTGTATATTACAGTAATTACAGTAATATAACTGTAAATTGAAAATGCAAAAAAGGGAAAAAAAAGAAGATAAAAGATTAACATGTTATGCGAAGATTAAAATTTTGTAATTACAAAATTGATAGTATATAAAAAATGTCTTCATTTTGTCTCATTAATAAGTTTTGCTGTTTTCAAACATCACTTGAGAAGATGTTAATCAAAAAAGTTTTGAGATTCTTAAAGTTGTTACTTTTCCAGACAACGCCAGATCACATAGTGGATGTGCGTAGTTCCGGTGATATAGAACACAGAGAGGATGATTCATCCAAATACAGATTAAACATTGATGTTGCCACTCCATTCTCATTGCTTAAGGATACCAGTATGTCGTCTGAATTGAATTTGTATCCAGAGAACAAGTTAAAAGGAAGCATACATTTCACTGGAAATGGCAAGAAATATGGAACTTATGTTGAAGGTAATCTATTCTATCTACTCCTTGTATCAAAAATGGCTATTACCTACGACATGAGTTTTAAATCAGGTTTTCATATGTAGCGATCTGGCCCCGTAAACGTGTTTTACGTCTCAAGGGACATAAAACATATATTTTTGTCTTTAGGGACGTAAATATGAGGTTTATGTTACTTGGAACGTAAAACGCATATTTACGTCCTAAGAATGTAATAATTCTATAACATCAATTAAAATCTCCCTGATCCTAAATTATACACAGAGCATTGCCTCTGTAGAACGTCAGCGACCTTCTTGCCAATGCAGCATCTATGACAACTCTAAAAAGGCTTGGCAATCAAGTGCAGTGGCTATATGAAGTCATCTATGCCAAATAAAATCAAAGTTGCAGAACAAATTCTAAGCTATTCTAGGCCTATTTTTATTCTAAGCTAATTCTAGGCCTATGGAGTCAAAATTAGTTATCTTCCTCGGCAAAGCCTCGGGAGCTAACTTGTTTACCTCCCTCGGCCTTAAGGCATCGCATGATAATGAAGTTTTCACCTGCGGTTTCGCCTTATATGAAAACTTGGCCTTGAGCTGTAAAACTTCCTTTTCCCCCCTGCCGTGTAAATAACTATTCCAATGTCGCAAGCAGAATGAGCAAATTTTTCGCCCTAGGGAAGGAAAAAACAGTAGTACCTTAATAAAGTATATTTATTTTGTAAGTCAATTATAGTAATTTGTAAGTAAATTAAGTATTGTGATAAGTAAATCATCTGGTTTTTGAGAAGGTTGTAATTGGTTGTTCAATAAAGGTGCAATAGTATAATAGATGAGGTAGGTCACATGTTCATTGGCCAAATAGAATTTGCAATAGAGGTAGAGTTTGAGGATAAAAAAAATTTAGCCCCAATCAACGACTATTAAAAACCAGTCAACAAGTCTTAGATAAAATGTAATACAGAACATGGATCAAAGCATTTTTGTTCTCGGTTTATTTCCCTTGGCCGTGCCTTGGGAAACAAAAGTAAAGTAAACTCTCACAGTAAGCCTCGGAAGATGGACTAATTTTTTTCTCCATGAAGACTGGACTTCATGGGGGGGGGGGGGCATGCTTTGAACCCTTGTTGCGTAAATGCTATACTAATATTTATACTTTATTACAGGTGACATGAAATACTTGAACGAAAGTAAAATAAACATTCACTTGGCGACACCGTTCGAGAAGTACCGTCAAGTCAGTGGAAAGTATTCTTTCTCAGCGTCGAGGAAACATTTCATCGTTGAAATCAAAAGTACAACGTCATCGCTTGGAACAGAACTGCTTTATATTTATAATAATATTTCTAACTTCAATGTCAAATTGCATTTTCATACGACGCTTGTGATGTCTACTAATGTTTTGTTAGTAGGCAAATTGAGTTCTGACGTGGTAATTACCTAAATATAAATATATAACTTATAATAAATCATCCTTCATTTACAAACAATTACAAGAAGGAAACATATGGTTTGATAGAGCTCAATGTCCTAGTGATTAAACTATCATCTTGCGATCTGAAGATCAGGCAGGGAAGAACACCTTCTTTCCAACGTATATAAGGTTTTAAAACGAAGGCTAAAATAGGCTAAAACCCTTTTTAGGTTTTAGCTTGTCTCCTGAACTTACTAGGGAGACGTTACACGGCAGTTTCAAATTGTGGAGTTACATGCTAAACCATTTATTACAAGTCTGATTATTATTACCAACTTGGCTCCAACTTGGAATCATTATAAATTTTCTCCATTATGAAATGGGACTGCAATCGAGGTTGTCAAACCGGTCACATCTGAGACCAGTCCGAACACTAGAGAAGAAAAGCGAAGAAAGCCAGTACAGCGAGATGAAATTGGAGACATCTCAGAGACCTTAAATTAGCTTAGTAATTATATAAGATGACATGGCATAATCTATATGATCTCTCCTGCAGAACTTCGCTAAACAAGTTACAACTAAAGGAAGAAAAGTTAATGCAATTTGATTAGAGTTAGATCTGTCCATGATTTCAAAACTGAAATGGAACATTTTGTACTGCTTATTTTAGAGTATGACTTATGTTGAATTGATTATGTTTAACTAGGTTGACATGAGAATAGGCTGGAACAAACTTTTGGTAGGATTGATTGGAAGTTCTCATTACACACAATGGTACGACGTTGATTACAGCTTACAGCTTTTCACGCCAGTACAAGGATTTCATAGTTGTTCAGCGATTGCAAAGTTTATACTACCAGGGCAAAACAAAGTTGATTTCGAAGCTTCTGTCAACTTCGCCGATAAGAAGGTAAAACAGTTATTTTTTTCTATTGACTATGAGTATCAGAAGGATATTTTTATCACTATTTGAAATTTATTTCGGTTCACTATGAAATCCTATTGTGACTGTAGAGGCAATGAATTCCATGTGTAAGTGGAATTTTTCCTACACGTGTAATAGTAAGTTAATTTTTTAACTATAACCTTACCTTGAGTCTATTCGAGCACCAAACTCTTCTTTAACTATTAATCTAAACATAACCATACCGTGACTATTCAAGGAACTAGTAATTTAAGTTAATCATAAACTTAACTTTACATTAAGCCTTGCAAAGTTTAAGGTCATACTCTTAACCTACCATTGTGAAGTACCATTTGTAGTTTACCTATTTAGTTAAGTTCAAGTTTATAAACCTAGACTTACTGTTAAAGCTTAACTATTGACCTAAATTTGTCTAAAAATTTAAATTTCGTCACTAGCATCAATGCCTCTTATAGATAAATGCTAACAGATTGGCCACACTGTTAGGTTAATACACTTAACTTAGCCATATTTATGTAGTAATGATGACCAACTTTAACTTTACGTTTTAAATTCACAAATATAACTTTAAATTGACAATGGTTAAACTTAATTTCATTTAATTAAACTTGCCTTGACTTAACTCTAGTTAAGTATTAAGTTCATACCTTTAACCCTGTCATACCTACTAAGTTAATATTTACCAAGACTACAAAGAAAGTTATTGTTCATAAACCTAACTTTACCTAAACCATACTTTGTAAGATGCACTGGCTTGTAATAGTTCATATTATACAATAAATTCTTATACTATAATATATTTATATATGATTCTAGCCTTAGATTTTTTTATGCCGACTTTTGCCAATAATAATAAATTGATTTTTAAACCAAAAAAACAAAATTTTTCTTGAACCAAACAAATCCTCCTACGCCTTAAAAAATAAATAAAATTCATACCAAATATTGAAATCCAATTTCACAGATTGGGCTGAGGATTCAAGGAATGGAAAATCCAGAAGATGATTTCGCTGTTCCGCCGCCAGAAGAAATAGAAGAAGAGATAATCCAATCTGACGAAACTTCAGATTCTAACTCGACACAACAACAAATCCAAATTAAACCAAAACCTAACATGACTAAGCTAGAATTTTCTGTGCCTCCCTTTGGTTCGGTGTACTGGCGAGGCATAATGCAGCTCGATTCGCTTCTCTACCCGACTGTCTATGCTTACACTCAAGTTAATCAAGACGAAACCGAGTACTATTTAGCTACATTTTTAAATTTTCCATTTGGCCAGCTTAAAATTTACGATGAATTTAAATTTGATGTAAGTGTTCTCCATTTTTTATGTTATATTATTGTAAAATTTACTTTTTCTTGTTTATACCGTAGGTTAGGAAAAGTATTGTGTTTGCAAAAAAATCCGAAATAGGAATTATCAATTTCAGGCGTCCTGAGTAGTTTTCATAAAGTTGTTTGACTATATGTGTGTGTGTAAATGTGTGCGTCTGTTACCCTCTTACCCTCGTAGCTTCTATAGTGTATTTATGCTAGAGAATTACATTTTTGTACGAAAATTAGTCTATAGGTGTAGTTGTGCTATTCGGAAATTTTTGTTATGATGTCATTAACCCGCTATAATGACAGCTAACATGTCGATAAATCATAAAACGCGGGAACAGATTGCGGTTAATTTGAGATTTGGCATGCAAGTTTCATTTAATTATTAACATTAGTTCAATTTTTATTGAATGAATTGTGTACGTTTTTACAAAATATTCAATAAATCGGAAAATTATCCAATTGAGTTAAAATTCGGTATAAGGGTATACTTTTACGTATTACATACACCAAGTTCCGTTTCAATAAGGCAATATTAGCCATGATTTTTGTTGGATCATAAAAGAAAAGCAGCATTGAGCGTGGTTAGTACCTGGACGGATGACCGCTGGAATGAAACCGATGTATTTACTATCTGAGGACAAGCAAAGCGAGTCCGAAACGTGTTGCAGTAAAAATTTGGCGCATTGTATATTCTGAGAACGAGAGAAGCGAGTCCGAAGTAGGTAGGATGAGCTGAGAGAATTCGAAGTAGGGAGGATGAGCTGAGGGAATTCGAAGTAGGGAGGATGCGCTGAGGGAATTCGAAGTAGGTAGGATGAGCTGAGGGAATTCGAAGTAGGGAAGATGAGCTGAGGGAATTCGAAGTAGGGAGGATGAACTGAGGAAATTCGAAGTAGGGAGGATAAGCTGAGGGAATTCGAAGTAGGAAGGATGAGCTGAGGGAATTCGAAGTAGAGAGGATGCGCTGAGGGAATTCGAAGTAGATGGCTGAGGATATCGAGTAGGGATGAGCTGAGGGAATTCGAAGTAGGAGGATGAGCTGAGGAAATTCGAAGTAGGGAGGATTAAGCTGAGGGAATTCGAAGGTAGGAAGGATGAGCTGAGGGAATTTGAAGTAGGGAGGATGAGCTGAGGGAATTTTGTTCCCCCTTTGTTCCTTGAATAATGTTGGAAATTATTGGATAGATTTAAAATTTGACGCCAATGTAGTCTTACATCAGACTTACAAACTTTCAAGTTTCATTAAATTTGTGCTAAGCAGCGCTAAGAATAGTCAACACATTGGATCTATATTTTAATTTTTAAGGACGAGCAAAACGCGTCTTAAGATATATTACTAGTAATATGAATATTAGTATTAGTCTCCAGTATTTTAGGCAATTAAAGACAATTAACGTCCCATCAAGTGTCTTTATCATAAATTACTAGTTATAAATTGGGCTATTAATATAATAATAGAATAAGGCAAGCGAGTCTGAAGTGTTTAGGATATCCGTTCCCAGATACCCCCTATGTATCTTTTGAGATACATGTAATTAAAAAACTTTCCTATATTTTTCAGGATTATTTAAATATCAAGAATAGTTTGACAGTAGAAACTACTGCTGCTTACTTGCAAGGAGTCAACGGATTTTTCCAACTAGCTGGGGATCTGTCCCAGGTCACATCCATTCTATCTAAATTAGAACTATCTAAAACCTCATACAACTCAACGATTGGGGTAAGCAGCAATGTTTGTACACATCGGACTAAGGTATAGTCCAAGAGCCGGACCTGACAAACATGTGAATTATTTTGTACTACTTCTAAATAAATATTTTTGAAAATATACCTTAAACTATTATGGAAAATATAGTCTGCCTTAGAGAGTGGAGCCAGACTCTGCTGGGAAAGCAGGCTATGCTTTCCCTTCATAATTAAAGGTGTATTTTCAGAAAAATTGATGTAGTACAAAATGAGTACTGAGACACCTGTAAAATGAGACATTTTACAGGCTTAGCTCTTGGACTAATTGTACGTTACTACAGATGTTTTTATACAGATCTTGTATAAAATGTATTTAGTTGATTTCTCCAGAAACAAATGACCCTCGTGATATTATTAAATATCCGCCATAAGGATATAACTGCGTGTCATAACATATAGTCCAAGAGCCAAATGCAAACAACATGATCATGAATGTTTGCAAAATTGAAGTTTTTACCCATTTTCCATGATTATATGTCTAACATTAAATCATGATATATAAGACCCGTGCTGATCTATTTCTTTGGAGAAACTCTATATTACTATTAGTTTAATAGAACATGCTTGATTTTTTAAGTCTGTCTACATCTTAAACATGATATCATTATGATGATATCATAATCATAATGATGGTATCATATTTTTGTGTGTTGTAGAGTGGAAATTAGTGATTTTAGTTGTATACTTGGGAATATTTGAACAGTTATATATATATATATATATATATTATATATATATATATATATATATATATATATATTATATATATATATATATAATATATAATATATTGAACAAATTTAGATGGTTAAAACATCAATTTTGTCACACATTTAATAAACTTAAAAAATACACCAATAGGAACAGTGATATAGGGCAAAATTTGGTTTTGAGACCATTTTCCAGATTTTGAACGGGCCCAGGGGCCAAGATTATCCTATCTGAAATAGTAGACCATTTAATCCTTGATCATAGAGTCAAAATAAGTCAATCTTGAGGGTTAAACCTTTGAGGCTCGACGCTCACGTTTTTGCGTCTGGGTTTTGGACTAATAGCATAAACTATCCTTCTCAAACATGTTTGGTTATGTGTGAAATCCTGTGCTAGTTTCTCAAATATGCTTGGTCATGTGTGACAAATTGAGCTAGTTTCTTTAACATGGTTGATTGTCTGGACTTCTAAATTAGCTTCTCAATCTTGCTCGACTGAATGTCTAAGTGTGTGATTAATCCTTCACTTGTTTTTAGTAACTTGCTTGACCGTGTAGGGAGTCTATCACAAGTTTGTCTTATACTGTATTCATTAAATAAATAAATAAATAAACCATTTATTTGCATTAAATATTCTACACGATACATTTTTTTTAATACTAAGCAACTTACATGCAAAATCGGCAATTAGCCGTGGTGCTCTTTTTAAAAGAGAGATTGGATGGTACATCCTAAAACTTAACCTAATTAATAATAATTATTTAAATGTTTAATTTTTAGATTATTAAAACTAACATAAATAACTAGTAAGCAACAAATAAATAACATAAACACTAAATCATACAATAATACTTATCATATATATAGATACAAACATTCATATATTACACACATACATGTACACATATATACATACACATACATATACACATATATACATACACACACACACACAAATATATATATATATATATATATATATATATATTTGTTAAATTAATTTTGTAATAAACCTTTTTTGTAAATTTGACCCATCCTTGCCCATTCCTGTCTTTCTTTGGCTACCCCCTGCCACGTCTCCTCTTCACAGATCCACTGTATTCATTGATTAGTTTTATTTTTCCGTTTTAATTATTGCAGGGAAAATTAGATTTTAAATATTACTTCAAACCAGACCACGATGACGCCACTCTTGAAGGAGAATATGAGATAACAACAAACTTAGTAACGCCATTCGAGTTACTTCCGTATTGTCGTGCTGATTTGAAATTGACAGCAGAAATCCATTCATACAGGTGTAATCTAACGGTTGAAGTAAAAAATTCTTCTCTTCAGCTAGATGGAAGCTTAGAGGTTTGTTATGATACAAATATGTTTTTATCTTATATATTTGACTGTATCAATGTAATAACTACACCACTCTAAGTCGGGTCGAAAATATTCAATAATCTGATCAAAAGAGTGTGCTCAATTAAGTTTTGAGCACAAAAATGTTTACTTAAACTATAAAGTAAATATTCAACTTTTATTTTAAGAAGAAGACGCACGTTCAAGCGAATTTCATAACAAAAAATTGAGCTAAAGAGATTGAGGTTATAGATAGAGGGGGAGTTTTTTTGAAAGGTGTACTAAATAATCAAGAATAAATGTTTTCAGAGGTGCGGGGACGTCCCCAACGTAGAGGGGTGCGTCCACTGCGAGTTCTTCCATTAGAGTTCTGCGAATAGTATCTGGATGTTCAAAATCTTCTAGTGAAGACTGCTCTGAAAGGGGCATTAAAGCTGCCGACGTTTCGCTACCATTCTGAAATTCACTGTAAAGAGAAACAATGGGAACTTAACTTTCCTTTTAATCGCCATCTATAACAGGTTAAAATTTGAACTTTTAGGTTGACTTGTTGATTTTGTTTGGAATGGTCGAGTTTTATAACGCTGCGTTTTTTATCGTCATACGTAGACACCATTGTCTACGGTGTCTACACTAGGATGGAATCCTTGCCGGTATTGAATCTGCTGCAATGGTACATGGAGAGCTAATAGTGTTTTACAGCCTAGAGCAGTGATCAACTGTACCCCTCGTATTAGTTAGCTACTTCTAGAGTTTACTTCAGTTTTTTCCTTCTGCCTCTACAATCCAAGGTTCTATGCTATGTTTTCATCTATTTTTGTTTTTACTGATGCAATATTTGATGTTTTATTATGTGTTGACAGTTTGATGACACCTACTTAGAATCAAACGTTGGAATCCAGCTTTCAACACCCTTGTTTGTTTTGCCTATGAGTAGAATGATAATAAACAAAGACTTTACGGATTTCGAAAAGAAACTTGATGTCGAATTGGAGTTACCTAACGGCAAAGGGGTAAGGAAATCCATTTAGTGTTGGATAGTCCAACTAGTGGCTAATGTCACTACAAGTTGTAAGTAAAGTGTGTGAAATTAAAACTGGTTTAAGAATGTAGCTTTTGATTTTTTATCTAATTCACATAAAATAATATAAAGATAATTGATTTGAGTAAAATTTAAATATGGTACCAGTTTTTTTCTTCCTTAAAATCCGCCCCTTGTTCAGTAGTGCGTATCTCAAAATTCAACTTTATTGGCTGGATGGATGATGGTAAAGGCACAGTCTAGTACCGATTCCTGATCGAGTTTCCATTGATGCTACTCTCGGATATACGAATTTTCAATACTATTAAAAATTAATTATTAACAAAATGTTATTTTTATCTTAATCAACTCTCTCAGTTGGTTTCTATCACTTCTTGTAAAACCCGTTATTATAAAGAGAAGGGTGTAGATTTTATAGAAGGGAACGCTGAGAAACCTTTCCCATACAGGTAAGGCTTTGTTGTATTCTATATAGAATGTGAAGACCTACTACTAATACTAATTCTATCTTTACAGGACGGATTTGTAAAATACGGCATTGGTGCTGTATGGAACAACATGGGTTCAAATTACAAAAAGTATTTTGGTCACATAGTAACACCGTTTGTAAAAGTTGGAACCATTAAAGGTGGAGTTCTCGTCAAATCTGAGAGGGACGACGATGAGTTCTTTTTAGAACTATTCCTAAAGTATTCCGAGTCTAATGAGATCAAAATGACCAGTATACTGAAAGGAAACCGACTCAACTTGGTCGCTGAGTCCACTTTTGAAGGTTTTAAGTAAGTTTCTACTGCAGTACATAATTTTCCTATATGCGTTTTCAAAAAGCCCTGTTCTAGTTTAACTAGCGTTAACGATTAAACATAGCTGCTAAGATTTCCAAAACAGTCATCTAGGAATTTTATTGCCATTTTTGTTTACTTACATATTTTTGTAATTTAAAAAAACTGTAAAGATGTAACTAACTGAAGTTTGAACTAAAAATGATACAGGGTATCTAAAAACTTATCTTTACCCAGTGGCGAACTGAGCCAAAATGACCCTAGAAGGGTTTGGTCTATAAGGGCCCAACCATAAAAAAGATGTTTCTTTTTCCAAGCAGAGGTGTCTACAATTATTAACTAAAATAATATTAATAATTATAGCAAGCTTAATCTAATTTATTTATTTTAATTTAATAAAATTGAACGAAATTAAATTAATTTATTTAAATAAAGTGAAATAAACTTAAGTAAAAAAATAAATGAACTTAATTAAAACTTTAGTATATTCATATAATTGTATTATTAAATTCAACCATTGTATTTTTAATCTCTAGGGCCTTTTTCCGCTACTTCAGGGCCCAAAGGGCTCCTTGTGGCCCAAGTCTTCCATATAAGACCTTAAAGGTTCAGGTACAAATAGTAGAGGTCTTAAATAATCTAGAATTAGGTAGCTAATAGAATATATTTTACATACTTAAAAACATTAATCTCTAAAGCCCTTTTCTACTGCTTTAGGGCCCTGACCAAGTATATTAAGGGCTATCATTGGCTCTAGTATTCGTATGGGGCCCTTAAAAGTCTGTAGTATATTATTCATATTTTGATATTCAAACAGAGAATTACTTTTAAAATAGTATATTATTCTCTATCCCTCTAAGGTTTCAAAGGACCTGCTTTTACGTCGAGTTAAAGGTGGTGTTAAATGGATCTAATTGCAATAAAATTCATTCTCCGTCTCATCCTACTCCATTTACTGAGTATTTTAAGCATTTTATCCAAATTAGCATTGTTCAATTGGAAAATAAGATATGAATGCTTTGAAATTCTGGCAAACAAAACAAAAAAACAGAAAAAAAACAAATATAAAAAAATATAGGCCTAAACAAAAAAACAAATATCTTAGGGCTAAACAAATATCTTTTGAATGTATATAATTGCAATTAATATATATTTAAAAACAAAAATGCTGTTTCTTCGATCATTCTTTTAATTATTATTCTTCAGTTTAAGGAAATTGAAGGATCCACGTTTTGTGATTTTTCGAAATTCTCGTTCGGTCATTAATGCAGGTTAATGATGTCATATAACAAATTTTTCGAGCAATAAAACTACAGCGGTAGATTGATTTTTAAACAAAAACTCTCTAGCATAAATACTCAAGCAGTTGCGATGAAAAGAGACGGTTTTGACAGAGATTTTGTGGTATATATTAAAACATGGTTAAGAATGAATAAACACACTTGTGTTTAAAAAAATATTTTATTGTCAAACCACAGTAAGTACATAAACTTCTGGCGCGGTGGTCCGCATGTCGGGCGAATTTCCTTTGGATGCGTGTTTCCGTGCTTAATAACAATCCTGGTTGGAATGATAATTTTTATAGTTTTATACATTATATAAGTTTACAACTACTAAATAAATAATTCCGGCGCGGTGGTCCGCTGTCGGGCGAATTTCATTTAGATTGCGTGTTTCTGTGCTTAACAACCCATTTTTGCTTAAGGTTCCGGTTTATGCTTTAGAAACTAAGCAGTTACTCAATTGTAACTAAGTTACGAGCAGTTACGAGTAACTGAGTTACGAAAAATGAGTTACGAGCAGTGCTTGACAAGCACTGCTCGTAACTCATTTTTGTCGGTTTTTTTTCAAAAGAAATGCGCTAAAACCTATTAAAATAACTGACTAAGCATAAAGATAAGTAACTAAGCTTTAAACTAGTGCAAATAATAGTGCGTACTTCTAATTTTAGAGGCATAGTTTTGTATAACCAACTGGATAATCAAGCCCATTTTCTTTGAAAAATACAGACAAAATGAGTTAAGAGCAGTGCTTGACAATTGAGTAACTGCTTAGGTTTTAAAGCATGAACCGGAACCTTAAGCAAGAAATGGGTTGTTAAGCACGGAAACGCACGCAATCTTACCCCGACAGCGTATTACCACGCCGGAATTATTTATTTAGTAGTTGTAAACTTATATAATGTAAAAAAATTTAAATATGATCTTTCCAACCAGGATTGTTGTAAAGCACGGAAACACGCATCCAAAGGAAATTCGCCCAAATTGCGGACCACCGCGCCAGCATTATTTATGAACTTACTTTGGTGTGACAATAAAATATTTTTTTAAACTCAAGTATGCTTATTCATTCTTAACCATTTTTGATACACAGACATACACTCATAAAGAAAAACAACTTCAAGAAATCCGCTCAGGAGGCCTTAAAAACACCTGAAACGGATAATTCCAGTGGCATCCCGGTTTCGGATTTATTTTCAAACACAGTACTTTTCCTACGTACCTACGGTATAAATGAAGAAATGTAAAACATGTTTCATACCTCACGAATGTTATTGTTTTAGGGATATAAATGTTACAACAACTATAAACAGAAATGGCAAAGTCAGTTCGTTAGAGGCTTCGCTAAGAGCAAGTAAAGACTATAATATACAGTGCTGGGCTACCTTCGCTAAGGATCATCCAATAACGGTAGAGTTTATATCTTTATTTCTAGTGTTTTCATTGATTCCCATATTACTAAATTAATACTAAATTAATTACTAATTATTAATTTAGTAATTATATCTTTACATTTTGTACGTCTCGTCTTTATTTCATGTAATATTTGTAATACAACTGATTAACGCTTTATGAAACTGTTACATTTTTCGCGATCCTTTGACAAAATTGGCAAATGAGATAGTCATGTTGAACTTAATTTTCCAGTTTTTTGAAACGTTATTAACCGGTTTCCTGAGTCAGAAAATGTTTTAAGAAAATCGGTAAAATCTTTTTGCTGGGAAAATTACTCTATTTATGGTTTTTTGGGGCGCTGAATTGAATAAAATCGGTTGGGAGTCGATACAACCTACTCTGACACCAAAAAGTTAAAACAACCATTTTACCATGGTTGTTAACAGAAAACATAAATAACACTGATGTTTTTCTTTTGGAAGCAAAATTTAATAAACCTGGTCCGGAGTTGATACGACCTTTCAAACTCAAAGTGACCAAAGGTCAAAAAATGGTGGTAAATAACCGGAAATTTAAAAATATGAAAGGTATAGTTTACCCCAATTTAACATTTTTAAGTTACCTGAATTGGTAACTGAAAAAACGAAATTACCATTTATAAAAGTAAAAGATACATCAGAAAATAATCCCCAGTGATTTAACTCGCTAGGGCAGAGACCATTTTCGATATTGTTGGGCTAAACGTGTCGTTTATTTTTAGGGATTAATGTTGGTGCATGTAAAATATTCTATTTGGTATTTAGATAAGTAAAGTTATTTATTTCTTAGGTGGAAATAAAAATGTTGAAACTGCCTCAAGACGAGGAAGTGGTTGGTCTCATAGCCAATATTTACACGCTGAAAAATGGATACGATATAGATGGTCTTCTTACTATTTATAATAACCAAGTTACGCTTAGAGGAAACTACCTTATTCTAGAAGAGATCGGCAAACATCTAAATGCAGTGGTATGACATTTATTTACTTTAGATTTTGGTTTAAGTCATAAACAGCCTGCGAGGTTCTGATTTTGATGGAGTTATTTATTGCATGGCCTTCTGCACGACTTGTTAGCCCGTTCACTTAGAGTAGAATTATGTATATCCATTCTTGATATTTCCTTAATAAAGTGGAAAATAATCTATATTACACCTATAAATAAATTGTTTAACAGTGATCTCCAGCTTTAATAGCTTGGAAACAATCGCGTGTCGTTTCGAATGTCCAACTCTAAATCTATAGATGAAAGGAATCGGTGCGGATAGTAAGTATTCTGATTTCAGCTGTTGGTGGATCGCATAAAGGCTGAGAAATTTGAATTAACTCCTTGATTTCGTATATGGAATCCTTTTTCTTGATTTTAAATCTTTGATATAATGGCTATTACCACTAAATATTTATGTGTACCGGTGACGATCGCATCATGGAAGAAGATGAGTCCTACGTTTCGCTTTCACCGTGGAAGACATTTTCAGAGATGTAGCCCACTATAGACGAAAGCACAATACTTTACATTATCAGAGCTGAAACAGTTTTTAATATTTAAAATTTTTCAGATCACGAGTACTTTCCCAGGATACGAATCTTTGAAGATTGACGGAGTTCTTCTATCAAATAACAATAAAGGGGACATTTACGTCAGTGAAATCATCGCTAATATTGATTCGTCCAAGCTAAATCTCATCGATTTAGAGATTGATTTGGACTTAAATTTAGCGTAAGTTAAGTCTTAGAATTGATAATAAAAGTGGTTTTAGATACAAATTACTCGTATAATATACATTACAAATATCTTACAAAAATCTACATCTATGTAATGTAGATGTAATCTATGTATCTATGTAATGTAATCTATGTATGTAAATCTAAATCTAATGTATCTACAATCTACAAATACATTACAAAAATCTTTAAATGAGAATAGTTTTAGGAAGCATATGATGTTAGCCTCTTGATATAGTAGATATTGTGATAAATATAGTAGTTGATATAGTAGATATTGTGATAAATATAGTAGTTGATATAGTAGATATTGTGATAGTAGAGTAGAGAGAGGGATCAACTTTGACAAAAAAAAGCCTAACAACGTAAAATTTTTGCTCCCCCCCCCCATTTAAAAGGTATAACTATAACATCGTTTATCTTTTGTTCAGGATGTTAGATGACAAAGGCGTAATGGAGTGGAAGGTAGATTGTCCATTTTTTCAAGGACAAAGTGTAATGAAATGGATCAACAGGTTCCTCGAACAAATGTCTTTAACTATAGAAGGAGACTGTTCCTTTAGCAACGAAACACGCGATGTTTACCTGGATGCATACACCTGGAATGTTGATAAAGAATTTCAAGAAATATCCCTCGGATCTGATATAAGATATAATAAGGATGTTTGGAGGTAAGACTCTAACGCTGACACTAGAATAATTAACACTTAAATTATAAATATCATGATGTAAAGAAAACCAAGGATTTTATCATTAGTTGTTTTGACGGAGATTTTGTGTCATAGACTCACCATGATGTTAATTAAAAAATACACTATAACTAAACAATAGATATATTGTCAACTACAATAGTATAAAAAATTATACCGGTCAGTTATAATTTTTTATATTTTTGTGGTAGACAATACATCTATTGTTTTTAATTCTAGTGTGTTATTTTTATTAAAAATCAAAAATTATACAAAGCAATGATAAATAAATAACCATCATTATATGATGGAAGTAAATTGAAATGACTGGTAGAAATAACGTGACCAGTAATAAATTTTCTGGTGATGACGTATTATAATACTAAAAATTAAATTAACAGAGTTTATTAAATATAATATTATATATAATTATATATTATATAATATATATATAATGTATATATATAATATATATAATATATATATACTATATATATATATATATGATATATATAGGTGCTCTAAAGCCCTTTTTAACAAATGTATTGATCAAGTCAGAAATTTAAAAATTTGGACAACGCTGCACGTCTTAATTTAATCGATATGCATCATCCCGCGACATTCTTATAATTTTTTTTTCAATTTAACATTATTTGACATATTTGACAGTGGCGGACTGATCCAAAAAGGCCTACGGAGGGATTGGCTTAAAAGGGCCCAATAATTATAGCAAGCTTAATTTTTATATTATTTTAGTTTTTTATTTAATCAAATTAAATTAAAGGATATGATTTTATTTAAATAAATTTAAAGAAAGAACTTAAGTAAATAAAAAAATAAGTAAGTATAAAATAAACTTAAGTTTATTTATTTTAATGAAATTTGTAACTAAACTATTTTATGTTTAATCTTTAGAGCCCTTTTGTTCGGCTTTTTGCTTTTGGGCCCCAATCAAGTATGTTAAGGGCCCCTTGAGGCCCTAGTCTTCCGTTTGGGACCTTTAAAGGACCAAAAATAATGAATAGGGGCCTTAAAGTACAAGTACCTAAATTTAGGTAACAGATTGAGAATATTTTTAAGTACTTTAAAAATTTGATTCTAAGGGCTCTTTAAGCCTTACCTTAGAGTATTGAGCCCCTTTGACTCTTGTTTTATAAATATGTCATATATTGAATATGGAATCAATTTTCGTTATTTTTTCTTTAAGTTTATTTTTTTTGGCTGACGGGTCTAAGGAAGGCTGCCTCCCTCGCCCTCAATGTCCAGTTCGCCCCTGGTATTTGTTTTATTTTTGTTTATGCGATAATTAAATATTGTTGCCAGTAATAAAAGTAAAATTCCAGAAGTTTGTCAAAAAGGTGTCAATTGTCAAATCATCATCTTCACCAAAAATTAAATTTCGCTCTTTGTTGGTTTTCTGCCTTTTAACGTTCTTCTTACCTCATTTTAATTTTATATTTTATTATGAGAATTTGTTATTGTATATAGAATCAGTAATTATTCCTATTCTAATTATTTATTAATTACACAATTCTTATGAAATAATTTCTTATAATATTCTTTCTACATCATTCTTATGTTTGAAAAAGATTTTTTTATTCTCTCATTTTTTGTGAAATTCAATTTGAAAATTGTAACACGAAGAAACAATTTTAAAATGAAAGTGCCTATTGGTAATGTTCCGTATACAAAACATTTATGCTATCAATTTAAATGAATAAGACCAGTGCATGCATATTACAATAGATTAGAAATTATAATGAAAGTAATTTTTAAATTAATTAAACCATTGTTTATCTTTAAGAGATGAGGAATGATGTGACTCGGGGTACTATTTACTTGGGGGTAATATATATATATATAATATATAATATTATATATATATATATATATATAATATATATATATAATACTATATATATATATATTATATATTATATTTATAGGTTTTTAATCTTGGCAGATTTCTAGCCAATGGGACTTTACTAGCGCCCAGAACATCTGATATAAAAGTGTTATCCCATGTTCTTTTGCCAAACAAAGTAGAAGGAATGCATACAGCTATAGGGAAGATGAAGTATTACGATGATATGACATATTTCTCACATCTCATCAAATATGCCAGGCAAAATGATAATTTGTCTTTTCAAACATTAAGCCAGGTAATAAATCATGTTTATTAGTATGGCGATTTAAATGATATTTTTTAATTTACAATATAGGAATAAAATTTTATTATAAATAGATTTTAAAAATATCTATTAAAAAAATATCGGCAGGCGCGGTTGAGCACAAAAATTATCAGCCCGGTATGAATTACCAGATAAAGAGTCCAAAACTAGACTAGTATTTAGACCAGGTTGGTCAGCTTTAATAAGTGTTCTAGCATTGTTTGTACTTGAAAATAAACCATTCAAAAGCTTTAAAAGTCTATCTCCTTCTCAGGTTCTAATTCTAAATTCAAAAATTGATACGATCACAATACTCCTCAAATTTAGTATATACAGTTTCTATTTGAGAGTATCGTATATAGATAGTTTAGAAGCATCTTTTTTCACTTGCTTGCCCGTGTCAAGCATCAGAGTCAGTTTTTCAAACAAGTTATTTCGTTTGGCGTTAAGGATACGAAGTTGAGTGTCTGAGTCAGACATGATGATAAAGTATAATTAAATGAATAAAAAAGAGGAAAGTATAAAGGACTTAATATAACAATTATAACGACAATAGTATATTAAATAATAATAATTGCATCCGGCTCGAAGGACCGACCATAAATGTTCAATCCTTCGGAATGCTGGACTATAAGATGAAACATAAAGAAAATAAAAGAAAGGAAGCCAAGTGGCAATTTACGCACATAAACCAAAATAATTGAGTGCACCGATGTTACGGATACCAGAGGGACCGATCCAGCTCACGTCAATATTGAATTCTCATCAACCTCACTGGGACAGGATGGGATTTGGTGGTGACCCTTTTAAATACTGACCATTTCTGCTAACTTCCACGGTCTTACAAACACAGGTCTTCATTCCCTGAGGGTATATTACCATTACTGTTTACTAATCAATTATAATTTTCAGATAGAAGTAACAGAATCGATAGCTAAAGGAGCACTTCTGGTCGAAACTGGTAACTACAGATTCTTTGATAAATTTAACGGCAACTCTATACCCAGTGGATACAAACTAGATAATATCCTCCAATCTACTAATATGGATCATGATTTAGTCATGGGCCTGCTGTACAACAAGCCGCAGCTCAGTCATCACATCGAGTAAGAAGCGCATAAGTTAAATTAATCTAACCTAAGATCTATGGTAGGCGAAGAGACTTAACTTTTGATGAAGGACATGCAAGTCCTTATCTTTACAAATAGTTTATTGTACAAAATAATTCTGGCGCAGTGGTCCGCATACCAGGCAAATTTCTTTGGGAATGCGTGTTTCTGTGCTTAACAATCCATTTTTTGCTTAAGGTTCCGGTTTTCGCTTTAGAACTTAAGCACTCAATTATCAAGCATTACTCGTTACTAATTTTTTTGTATTTTTCAAAGGAAATGCGCATAATTATCCTGTTGGTTACACAAAACTATGCCTCTAAAATTGGCATTTCACACCATTATTTGCACTAGTTTATGCTCTGTTGGTGTTTTTCTTTTGAGGTTATTGCGCATTTCCTTTGCTGCTCAAATTATAAAGCATAAAAATTAAGGAAGAAATGGATTGTTAAGCTTAGAAACACGCATTGCAAAGAAAATTTGCCCGACATGCGTACCTCCGCGCTAGAATTTTTTACTTAAAATATAATTCCGGAAAACTAATACTACAAAAATAAAGTAAGATGTTTTTTCAATTGTTTCGTGGAAGAAAATCATATCAAGTCATAGGCCCGATATGATATGAATTATTGATTCAGAATCAATAAAAAATAATTAATCGTGGGTTGTTTCTAGGATTTTCCTTGCTTTGGTGTCCATTTTAGTAAATTTTTAACCGTCCTTTGGGTAAGAAAGATACTCCTAGGTTACTCCCAGCCTTTTTCAGATTTGTCCTTGAAAAGGCCAGAAAGGAGCTAAAAACAAACTAGGAGAAGGCTAGGAAGAATCCAGGAGAGATTTTTTGAAACGTTTTTAATTTCTGGTCTTATTTTACCTGAATAAAATGTAAGCAATAATCAAAATTTATATTGTCCGCAACCGATAGTGGTTTTCCGATTGCAATAATTTTTATTCAACACTTACGTCCTGTAATGGATGCTTCGAGTTCCTAATCGAGTTTGGCCAGCTTAGCCTCTCCCTCTCGTGGAAGCGTTTCCATTTAATCATACGAATAGTTTGGCATAATAGTTTTCATCGTTACAACCTTCACCACTTTTCAGCAAAGTGCTTGACCATTCACCTTTTTTACAATGTTCAATTCAAATGTTTGTTACTGTTGTTAGGATTGACGTATTCTATCCACCAGAGAAGAACATAGTTACATCAAAAGTAGATTTCATAGAAGTCAATAACGTAGCTGGTGCAATAAACTTTACAACGCCGTTTGAAGCGTTTCCCAACGTAGAGCTTTACGTGGATATAATTACAAGCCCGTAAGTATTATCTGTAGCTTTATGTTGATGACATTAAAATTATTTATCGAGTTTTTATTTGGATGTCATTACAAGCCTGTACTTATTATTGAGAGGTTGTAAATCATTACAGAGTTTGCTGATAGCTTAATTGGTTAGAGCGTAAGGCCTTTGGATTGTCACCTGGGGATACCTCTAGCATCTAGGTAGCCCAGGTTAAAATCTAAGGCCACATAACGCTTAAGTGGGTCTTAACGCTAAATAGCGTGCCTAATGATGATACCTTCTCCTCTTAATGAGAGTAGAGATGGTTTTGAAGAGGATAAATGAATGTTGGGTGGTCTAAAACATGAAGGCGCACATTGGTTTCAAACTTAATAATTCACTTTATTGATGGTAGTTTAAGAAGCAATCTGTTCTTAGGAAACTAAGTGTGATATGAGTAATCTTTTGACATCTGGGCTCTGGTACTCTAGAGTGAGACCACAGAGAGCTGCTAAGAGTATATAGCATAGTACAGGTCAGAATAACTGCATATAGTCACTATAGAGGTAGAGTGAGAAAGATAAAATGTTAAAACTACTCTTGCGCTGCATGATCAGAGTAGTTAAACGTATAATTAAAGTCAATAAGCCAGCAATGTCGAGTAGAGGTTTCAGTCGAGTTTGTAAATATAGTCAAAAACGAGGCTCTATTTTAACAACTACGAGCTATCAAGTCAACCTGCCCTATACACGTAAAGTATCTTAATAATCAGCCAGAAATGGTCCATGATTTCCTATTTGGCCGCTGGGTTCGGTGCAGGACTGTGGAAATGTCCTTAAATCCATAGGCAGTTTGTAAAAAGTGTCCCAAGACATCGTTGCTAAATAATTAAACATTTTGTTCTCATTTCTCCCTCATTACTTTTACCATTGAGTTATATAGTTACACCGTTCGTCATGACAGGCTCTATCGGGCCGCATCGCTGCCCTGGGGCCTCCCACTTATCACTTCTTGGCCACATTGCTATTGCTGCATATTTTTTTGTTTTATTATAATGATTTTTTTTACAAAACATTTGTTTGAATACACTTTTTCAATTCCATTTCTTTCTTTATTTTAGGACCAATATAAAAGATGATTTACTAATGAAATAAGTGGAATATAAGTTGAGTAATCATTCGTTAAAGCCCTCTTAAGCAAAGAACTAAGAGAACAAATTGTATCTAACACTGTCATCACTATTTAAAAACATTGCAAAAATAATGAGTTTTAGTCAAGCCTGTGACGTAAAAATCTATTAAATTTGACTAAAATCAATATTTTTATGTACTTTAGATACCTAGCAAATGAATCGCAAACTTAAATTCCCTATATGTTATCATTATGGATGCAATTCATCGAGCGAAGTGAGCCTAATTTGACACATTTAACATTACTACACGTAACCTAGCGAGCCTAGCAAGTCTCTCTTATGCATACTTTATCATTAATATAAGGAATCTTCCGAGCAAAGTGAGTCCCTTATTACAGTATTTTATTACTGTCATAAGCAATTTAGCAATCAAATTAAATCCAAGCTAACAAAGGGAGTGCTCTTACTATATTTTTATCGTTGTTTGATTTATTCCTTTACGTTCAGCCAAAGTTACTGCCTGATGCAACATATTACTAGTTTAATGTTTTCTCAAAATAAATATATAAAAGAAATCCTATTTTTTCTTGAAATATCGATGAAGAAATAGAATCTTAAGTCGATTTTCAATACTCTAATTTTTTCTCGATCAAATAAGCTTTCACCGGAACGAATCGACTTGCATTATTTTAATATTGAAGTTATTTGTGGTTTTAGTGAACTATATAAACGTTATGGAAAAGTGAATTGGAAGAATCAAAGCGCCATATTTAATTACACACATGCGTCAACTTTTGGTGAAGTGGTGCAGCTAACTGATGGAAGTGTTTTGGTGGATTTCCCCTTACACAGCCGGCATACGGCTTTGCTTATTTACAGCTATGAGGTAACTGTTATCTATGAGTTAATTGATGAGTAATGTATTGCTACATGGCTTCCATGGCTCACAGTTGGTCCAGTCATGAAATTTCGTCGATGCAATCGACGAATGCAATAAGTGCGGGAGCCTAGTTTTGTTTTTCTAACTCATAAATGGCAGGATTCATTAAACCATAAGATTTGGAGTTGGGTAGCAAAAACCATTGGTCTGACCATTGGAAGAGAATAGAAGTTGTTTGGACCAATCAATTGTTTTCTCTAATTCATACCATATATATATAGGAAATGTATTGTGCTTGAAAAAATGCGAAACCAAGATGTCATCGAAATCATCTGTTTCAGGTTTTTTTAAGACCTCTTAAGTGGTTTTCACAAAATTTGCCTGTCTTTATGTGTACGTGTATTTGTATTATTATCGTATTTCACATTGTATTTTTATGCTAGGGATTTGAAAATTTGTACAAAAATCAATCTTAAGATCTAGTTATGCTATCCAGAAAATATTTTTTATGAAGTAATTAACCCGGAATAATTAACTCATTTCAATACGGCAAGTTTATCTATACAGTTTTTATTTGATCATACAAGTTAAACAGCAATGAGCGAGGCCAGTGTCTGATTGGTGACAGCTGGGAATAATGTATTGTAATGTAATGTATTTACTGATACAAGACGAGCGAATCGAGTCCAAAGACGTGTCGCATATAAATATAGTGATTTGTATATTCTGTGGAGGAGCGAAGCGATTCCGAAGTATTAAAGGTGAGAAAAAGTTCCGAGCTACCCCGTACACGATTTGTTTATATTCTTCTAAGAGCGGCAAACCCAAAATGTATAAGAGGAGCAGAAAAAAAAATAAATACATGTAACAAAACGTCAGAAACTAAGAATATAACAATATTTAAATTACGTCAACGTCAGGAGATAAAATATTTTATTCTTCTTGGGAATAAAATGATATTTTCCTCGCAATAACTTCCCTCCACGGAGGGGTCTCAGTGGTGTAATGAATAGCACGTGTGCCTGCCACCCAGACTATCCGGGTTCGATCCCGGTCAGAACCTCTAGGATTTGCATGCGAGGGATCGAAATCCTATCACCTGCTGTCCTGTGAAAGGGACTCTTTGAAAGGGACCGTCCGATATCAGGTACTCGTAAAATTCCCCTAACCCTAAATGAACCTGGGTTTATGCAAAATTTAGGACCCTCAATAGTAGTTTATATGAAATATATATATATATATATATATAATATATATATATAATATATTATGGTTTCTGCCTAGAGTAAAGTGCTTGCTCTTCTGTGGATTGGACGGAAAATGCCTACACTAGGTCTCATAAGATAGAACACTATCTTTTATCTAAGGGAGTCAGCAAAAAGGCACAATAACAAGGCCTACTTGCTAGGTAGTCTATCACCTCTCCCTAATTACTATCACTGTCATCACCATCCTCCGTTTTACCTCGGAAGTTAATTGTCAGAAATACCTCGGCTTCCCCTTTGGAGTTAAGTGCTTAAATTCCCTCGGCTTTCAGCTAAGGAGTCAACTTACTGCTCAGTGAAATAATACTATTTACTGAGTAAAACTGTAAATAATACTGTAACCCCTTGATACATAAAAAACTATTAGGTGAATTAAAAATAGGTGAGAAATTAAACGTAATAACGAGTAGAGCTAGAACTATAGTAATTATGCTAAGTGCAACCTTAGCATAATAACCTTCCGGTCTTGAATCTCTTTTATCTTGACATGTCTATTAGAATTAAATGGTTTCTTATCATTGATTTTATTCTTTATATTTGCAGAGCACAACGGAAGAAGCGATCGGAAAAGCCAAGTTAAATTACAACCAGGAGTCTATTATGAGCGGTAATTACAGCCGAAATACTCAACTCACAGAGACGTCTATTGATGAACTTATCAATATTAGCGTAAATAATTCATTCATGCCGGCTGGTATTGTTTATGGCAGGAAAGTGAACAATGATACCACTAAATGCTGCAATCATAATTTTGTATGTATATCAATAAATAAATTCTTATTCTTTACTTACCAATTCTATTCTGTACCAATACATTGGTACAGTATCAGACAATCAGTCATGATGTTAAAAAACATATTTGGTCATTTGGAAAAAATGACATAAATAGGTAACGATGAATTAATTTAACTACTTCTTGCGTTATATACAGTTTCGTCTTTGCACAGTAAATGCTGATTTCCTCTAGAAGGGAGAAAAAAATAAACTTTTCGCCCTTTTTCCCCGGGAGGATAAACCCATATTACAGCCTGTTTGTGAAATTAAGGGAGGGAACAAAAATCAGGGCGGAAAGTAATTTACTTTTCGCCTTCCCATTTGCGCAATCGGTTAGATACTTGCCAGGAAATGTGAATTTTCAATGTTCGAATCTAGTCCGGGAACCGTTTTTTTTATCGCTATACTCTATACCAGGACTTTAATTAATAATTTTAATAACACATGCATGCATTTTTAAGATATTTGCTATGATATTTGCTAGTGTTTTTGTGTATTTTGCTAAAGTTGCAACATCTAAACTAGAAAAAAACGTATCATGTTTACTTGAATACGATAGAAATGAAAATGGCGTCAGTACTTTTCTTACTTTACCTTTATCTTACTACAGGCAAAAAATTTAGTCATTAGATTAGCTATTACAATTATTATAGCGACGTAAAGAAAATTTAAACCTTTTTACTATATTTAACTTTTATTAATTCAAAATTAATCCAACATAACTAGTAAACAAATAAATAGCTTCTTTTTTCTTTACATTATTTGTTTTGCTCTAAAATAATTATGTTTGACAGTGTTGTAGTTATACTTTGACTTAAAACCTTTGTTTTATGAGAAACCAAAAAGAAGAAAGATTCGCAATTAGATAAAATATATCGTAGATATTGTTTATATTATTACTTGATAAATGTTTTCATTATCAAGTAATTATTATTTTATTATTCTGTAGTCTTCATTAATCGTAATTATATATAAATATTATATAGAATATCAGTCCAAGAAATTTACTCTTCTATAATGATTTTACGACGAGGCTCCGGCCATTTATAGAGTTTGGCATGGTAGCTCACTTTGGAAACTCAAGGGCGTCATTCCTTTTATTTACTTCCTTATCCTAAAGTCCTTCCTTGCAGATAGATACTTTCGGGTCAGTTATGGATCGTCATTCTCATCAATCTATGCTGTTAAGGCAGGAGTCCCTCAAGGCAGTATTTTAGAACCAGTCCTGTATTCTTTTTACACCCATGATATCCCAGATCACCCATCAACAATCCTTGGCACCTTTGCCGATGATTAAGCGATCCTTTCAGTTCATGAAGACTACATAATTGCTTCTGAATCACCCAAAACTACCTCTTCCTTTTAGAGCCTTGGTTTAGTAAATGGAGGATTAAAATCAACGAACAGAAAAGTGTTCATGTCACTTTTGCCCTTCGTATTGATACTTGTCCTCCAGTCACCCTCAATCAAGTTCTCATTCCTCAATCATCCTCCGTCCGATACTTGCCCTAAACCTTGACAGACGATTGAATGGCAGCTACACACTAAAATTAAACGTACGACGTTACAGACGATACAAGTTAGTTATCAGGAAGATTTAAAGGTTTTAAAGAGTCGTGAATACTGTTAAGGACTATGGCAGTGGCTGGCATTACAATTGGGATGATGACGGTGTCATTTACTTGCCATTGTACTTTCAATTCTTCAGCTAATTTTAAATATTTATTAATTTTAGTTTGAAACGTGTTTTCTAAATTATGATTATTAGGTATTATTATTATTATTATGCTTTTATAATCTCATTGCATAGCAATGGCATTAAATGACAGCGGGACATCATCCAAAGGTTTTTAATTTATAATGTGGAAATCATGTTTTATTCGGTGTTTGTTTGGGTTTCTATTATTTTTATTATTATTTCTCTTTTACGAAATAATTATATCTATATTTTAACCACTATATTTTTACTAATTTTAATTACTCCCGCCTGAGTGCAATCACTGGATTGTTCCTCTACCAAGTCTCTCAAGCTACTTAAACCATTTAACTCTAATACTTGTAACAATCATAATTGTTGTTGTATTAATCAATAAAATATGTTAAAAAAAAAGAAAAAAAAGTTGGCATTACTGTTAATTTGTTGAACTGAATGACTAAGCAAGCCCACCCCTGAATTTTTTTAAATTTACCTTTGATTCTTTTTTATTTTTCGAAAGTGCTACGTCTCTGGGTTTAAATACAATGGTTTCATCGTCTTACGCCATAGTACCCAACAAAAAACCGGGGCATAATGACTCTGTTTCCTCCCTTGGTACGTAAATAACTTTCCCGCCTAAGGGCAGTGTAAGTAAGAGCATATCGAATAGGCAGACACAACTTAGATGGATAATATGTATCGGCCAAATGGGGAATCAAAAGGAATGGTGCGATATTTTAGTCTATTTAACTGACACCGAGTCTCCCCACCTTCTCTGCAGACTTCTTTATCCTCATATTGATGTATCATATTAATTACTATGTAAATTCATTAAATACATCTTTAGGTTCACGACCCTGGCTCAGGTACACGCTTCCCTATACAAACCCCCTCCAACTCCCTTCCTTATCTTCAGAGGGCTCATTTTACCTCGTTTAGACTAAAATTTATTCACTGATATAATTTTATTAGCTGATAGCTAGAGTGTTGTCCCGATGGCTAATGTTGCCATTAAGCCCAAACTAGTCACTGTGTATTTATCCTGGGACTGGTGGACGGGACCCCCAACAGCAAGTATCGACGGTAGTTATATTTATTAACTGATCCGTTGTCTTTACTCTGCATACACAGGTTCTGTAGATAAGCATAGCTTTCAATTATTTCCTTAATAATAGCGTTGTATTATTCCTGTGCAGGATTTAAGAAGAGTCGAAGTATTTAAACTGTACAATAAGACTGATTTTAATCTGACAGGAGAGTATCAAGTCGAAACCAGTGATGAAGACAAGTTGAGAATAATAAGAGGTAATGCTCAGCAGTACCTTATCTAACACCATCATTGGCAGATATCAGATCAGAGAGATCGAATAGCATCATTGGCAGATATCAGATCTGACAGATCCAATATCACTATTCTGACAGACCCAACATCATCATTAGCTGATATCAGATTTGACAGATCTAATATCATCAATTTCAGATATCAGATCTGACAGATCCAATATCACTATTGTGGTAGACCCAACATCATCATTAGCTGATATCAGATTTGACAGATCTAATATCATAATTGGCAGATATCAGACCTGACAGACCCAACATCATCATTAGCTGATATCCGATTTGACAGATCTAATATCATCATTGGCAGATATCAGATTTAACAGTTCTTATATCATCATTGAAAGTATTAGATCTGACAGATCTACTATCACCATTCAGACAGATCGTTATCAATTTAAGACTAGGAGAAACTTTGGCATCAAACTATCATCGACTTGATAAAACAAGCCAATGTCCTACTTTCCTGAAAATCAAAATATATAATCTTCTACCAGATGATATAAGAGCTGTAAAATTTTAACTAAAATAAAAAAATTGATTGTTTGATCCTATATATAATTCCAATAAATGAATGAATTTGCGTGATTTTTCATTAATTTTTTGTTTCTTAACTAAGATTTTATTTTAAATTTAATTAATGAAAATAAGTAATGAATCCATAATTTTAAAAAAGCAATTTACAGCTGATTACCTCATTAAATAATCCCTACGAGCTAAAAGTATTTATCTTGTTTTTCAGCTTTCATTGGTCAAAGGAACGTAAAAGTAGAAAGTTATCATAAAGGAGAAAATTTATTTATATCAAGAACTAATTTCACGTTCAAGAGAGGATTTTGGATTGGTTATGATTTTAGCAAGATATTTACGGTATATAAGTATTGTCTATCATACTTCTCAAATAATTTTTATTCAATAGAGCTTTGCATTTTCACGCCCCCAGCTAAGAAATGATGAGGACTAGAGCTATCTCCTCTAGCTTTATATCTCACTTATTTTTACGATTTATTTTCTCTAAAAATAACACTTTTTCCTATTAATCGAATCATTTTATTTGTTTTAGGTATTAAACAAGAATTATTTTAAACCGTTATTTCTTTTGATTCTCTCTAAAAACCACTTCCCCCTAAAACATTTCTCCCGAAAGTCGTGGAAGGAACCTTAAAACTTCCTCTTGTGGTTAAAAGCAGTTTAATCTTGTTCGGCAGCGATTCTCCTTTGAAGACTGTGCATTGAGAAAGCTGTGTGTGTGTGTGTATGAAAATAAATATTTTTTGTTATGTATATGGTTTGGTTTGTAGGAAGAACCCTACGGACACGAAGTGGAGCTAAATATATCCTACCCGAGACGACAATTCAAAATGCTGAGTAATTACGTGTGGCGAGATAGTGAGTTCTTAGCCCAGGTTCTTGTCCATCCAAACATAATGAAGAAGGCCAAATACATGGGTGCTGAGGTTGAATGGAAAGACCAGATTCACAAGCCTGATGATAAATCAATTCAATTTATCCTGTCTCATCCATCATTTAATAAGGTGCCGCTTTTATTATGACTGTATTAGTTTAACTCTAAATTGAAGCGCTAGTTTTATAAATATGCACAGACATATCAAGCCTTAGCAGCATGAGAAAATATTACTTATGGAAGAACAATACCTTAGTGGTTTGAGAGCACAAGAAACATTTTTGGCAAAAATTTGCACGTTGCTAGCCTCAACAACTGGAGGGGGCAATATAAAATTCAGTGCTACAAAGCCCATGAAATATATTTTAAGAAAACAGATTCCAAGCCAGCCCCAATAGAGCTCGTTAAAAGATAGGCAAAGAGAGCTAGAAATCATCGAGAGGTAACTGGGTATATAACTACTTTAAAAAGTAAGGTGGCAAACACTCTTTAGGGGACATGGAATCCTAGCCTAATCAGCTAGAGAGAGTTACAAACATTCCAGGAGGAGGGTATAGAATAGAACTATAGAACTATTTCATGAGCTCTATGAAAATAATTATATCTCCTTATTGAAAAAATAAAAAATGTATTTATATTATTATTATATTTAAATTACATACTTGTTTTCAGAATGTCACATTACTGGCTACTTATAGTAATAACGATACAGCAATAATTGATATCGATATAGGTTTTGAGTATTCGACTGATGAAAAGAAAAAGTTGGCTGTATCAGTGTTATTGTTAAAAGATAGAGTATATCATAGAAGATGGTACACGTTATACTCGGCTGGCACTCATCAGGCAACTAGGTAACTCTGTTAATAAGCTATTACAGACAGCAATTTATATGACTCCCCAGACACCATTATTTGAAATCTAACTGATTCTTTATTAACTTACTTTCATTGGTTGGAATTGTTCTTAAACTTAGCTGAAATTGAAATAAGTTCTTAGTCCCTCTTAATTGTTTTCCTTCCTTTATCAGATGAGCAAATTTGCCATTCAATTTTAATTCTCATAACTGCAAGTGAGATTATCGTCCTCGTTTCTCTTAATTTATCGGATGAGAAATATATGCTTTAATTTAACAATCTGGGCCTCAATAATAATAATATTAATAATAAGCCATTTATTATTTATAAAAGGTTATAAACTATAGATACGAGATTACAATAACTTAAACAAAATAACTTTTATAAATGTTCGGCCATAGGCCGTGGCACCTCAAAGAGGTAGGTTGGTAACATGCATTCATATAAAATTAATTTAACTATAATAAATATCTAAAACATTTCTTATCACTAATATAAATATCACATAATTTAACATTAAAATAATTTCTAAAAATAAACATAACACATTTCAAATTTATATATTTTGTAGTCCATATTTATACTTCTATAATTCTTAATTTTATTCTCCTCCATATCATACTGATTTTTCTTTATTTTTTCAATTATTTTAATATATAATAATTTTAAGCATAAAAATCATAGTTTTTTTTTTTAATTTTTATAATAGTAAATTCTTGCATGCTGGTTAAAAAAACCTGTATATAAAATAAATAATTCATAATAAATATTAAATTAATAACTTTAATTGATTAATTGTTTGGTAATTATAAGACACACATCACAGAAAATACATAAATTTATAATTTATAAATTTATAAATAATTTATAAATTATCTGGGCCTCAGTTATGTAAAAATAGTACTTATCCGTACGCCTCGGCTACAACTAATATTAGGAATATGATAAAGAAACATTATCTGTTAGATAGACTGCGTCACTGCGTTACTGCGTCTTAATGATGATTTAATGTAATTTTTGCAGGTTGCAGTATTCAGGTAATGCAGTAGGCAAGTTAGTTAACAGCGTTGTACAAGTAAACAGTTCTCTAAACTACAAGAGATCTTACTCCCCAACTCAGTTATGGAATTCTTTCTTTAAATTAGATGTTAAAAACAAATATATTCAAATGAAGGTAAGTACCGGTCATTTTACTTTTAAATAATTGCAGTTTTCGTTCAAACTCGCACCTTCGAACTGTCACTGCAAATTTATGGTCATGTGCGGTTCATTTGACTACTCATTGTTCTGCTTAAGTGCTAAGGCGAGGTTTCTATTCTTTGTGTATCGGAAGAATGGATAATGTTTCAACACTTGAATGCTTCATGGCTACTGCTTGAATGTTTAATGCTGACGAAAGCTTGCATGTATATATTTGCAATTTTTTTATGTGTTTTATTGCCAGGCAAATACGAAAGATAGTATGGATGTATATTAACTCATTCTCTTTTATTCGTAAGGGGTTAGAAACCAGTACAGTGATGTACTCCACTTCGTGGAGAGAATTATGAAATTTTCATAACTTGTCCCATGTCCGATGCATATCAGCGTATTGAGTTCAATAAGCGTTTTGAACTCTATATAAATTTAGTTTTCCACGATTGTAATAAGTGTAATTATTGTTAGTTGTGTCTGATAGTAATTTGCTTATTTTATTTTATTTATACTAGTATGTATATTATGCAATTTTTAATTAAGAAGCTGGTAATTTTTTCTTACATTTCACTGAACATGAAGATTTTCACTCATCTAAATGTCTGGAAGTTTTATGGTGCAAAATAATAAAAAAAATAAGGACTGGTGGTCTTCGATTATTTATTTCATATTAATGGTTTTCTAATAGCTATCCTAGGTCTTAACTTTCAGTGAAAGGCCCTTGGCATGATTTGAAGGTTTCGTATGACTTTATAAATATGTTGACAATGAAGACTTTCAATGCTACATTGACAACCATTTATTGTTATCTTTGCTCATGATAGGGGGATCATTGTATAATTATGACTTTCAATATTCTCTAGAATCGCTACCTGGAGGTACCAAACATTTGTAAAATTAGTGTTAATTTTCAGAGAAACTCGTTGTGGGAAGATGTGTACTTGTTTGCACAGCTGTACAGAATAGAAAAAGAATACTTGGCCAATGCTAATTATATGAGTGGAGCTCATTCTAGAGTATCAGGCAATTTCTCCTTGGACTTAGACAAATGCAAGACTTACCTCTCTGTTAATTTCACTCCAGGTATTTATTTTTGTATTTTAACAAATTTTTCAAGGAAAAATTCGCTAATGAAGTGGGTGGCATGGCGAGAATGGGATACGATCTTTCTGTGTACTTGAAAAGCTGAATAATTTGAGAACGATATAGAAACATCAAACACACAGTTTTAACTGGTGGGTATCACTTCTATGTTTTTTTACGATGCAACCTCTCAAAGTACTTAAACCTAGGGACCCGGATTACAATCCTGGTTGCTTTACACATTTAGGTTTATAATTAAAAAAAAATTCTGGTGCGGGGGTCCGCAATTCGGGTAAATATTTAGAATGTTTGATTTCATGCTCAGCAGTTAAGTTTTTGGTTTATGTGTTAAATCTTGATGAGTTACACATTGAATCGTAAGTATTGTTTTCCTATTTTTCAAAGGAAATGCGCTAAATCATTTTAATTAAATAAAAAATATCTACTTTTTTCAAAGAAAATGTACATGCATATTCAGTACGTGTACTTTTTTATTTGATTTAAATTCAGAATGCTTATCAGACTTTAACGCATAAAACGAAAAATCCAGAAAAAATGGTCTGTTGAGCATAAAACTCCAAAAGTACAAAAAATACTTGAATGCCCGCTTTAGGACCCCATTGACAGAATTGTTCTTGTTGCCCTCTTATTAATAAATTCTATCTTAGATTATACGTCTATTTATCCCTGCGGAACATTGTTTCTGCGACAGCCAACTCTTAAATAACATTATTTCAGAAGAATTCTATACTCACTTACTACTTTTTTATAGACTCATCGGAACAATTGCACATGGAAGGTATGATAGTGGATAGTACTCATGCTATGCTCAATATATGGAGATTATATGACGATATACCAGTACAAGATTTATCTTCTCATATTAGACTCAATACTTCCAGGATGCTCTCCACTCAGCTCACATGGAGACCAAACATACCTAATGATGTTATGGTAATACTCAATTTTGATTAGTTTACACAAGTGCCAAGATATTATCCAATAAATTTGAAGCCTTTTTATAACCACTTTAGAACATGAAATATGTGTAATCAAATATGTTAGCAAAAGCATTGTAGTGGGGATGAAAATTGGTACTAAAGTTGTGATCTATACAAAGAATAAAAGATCAGCCTAGTTTTATGTAACATAAAAAGATTTTCATTTTATATCTAAATTTTGCCATGTGAGTATTTTGTCATATAGTTGTGATTTTTTTTGTAAAAACCCTTTTTAAAAACACCATCAAAGTTAAACCTACGAGAGTATAGATACTTACTGTTTTATAAAATGTAATGGAATTATTTCTAGGATTTTATGCACGATATGACTAACAAAGGATGGGCATATATGCTTGATTCAGCACATTTCTGGACTACGTATTTAAAGAACGAAGCAGGCGAAGCTATGGCTGATGTTTGGCTTGATGCCAAGCCTATACTTCAAGATTATTTAGACGATATCAGGTATACATTCTAATTTGAATTCTTACTCGTGTTCTAGTATGTGCTGTTTCATTTCTAAATACGATTCACTATTCGTAGAATTGGTCACTAGGAAGCTTTGGCTTAGCCATTGTTGGCAAGTTGTACCAGAGAGATTGGTTTCGAAGTTACCAACATGCTTGTTCTATGTCCTAAATAGATTGAGGCTAAAAGGTCCGTTCGTATTTAACTGTTACATCTCCTATAATAAGATCATAATAAGATCCTCACTTTATGTCATACTTATTTCATGATTAGAAAATGTACATACATGCATCCAGATGTACAGAAACCTAACAGAGAATACTTCTTGAAATTGTAGGTGCATACAATTTTTACCTACAACAACCAAAAATCTAAAACAATCTCACGCGGAGGTCCACAAGCCGGGCAAATGTTCGGTATATAATTAATAAACTGAGCAGTAGCGTCACAAATTGTTACTTAAATTTGTCCAATTTTTCAAAGAAAATGCGCATATTCTTACCATTACTTTCCATAGATTATAGCTTATACACTAACGGTTTAGTAAAAAATATTTTTTTTTACTAAAACTAAACGAGTAAGGTGTCGTTTTCGATGTTTTTTGGAGTGCTAAATCTAATGATTCCGAAGTCGATACGACCACTCTAGCGACAAAAAAGTTTAAACCCCGTAGAAAATAACAGAAAACCAAAATAACGGTTAGTAAAAAATAATATTCAAGTAGGAGTCGTTTTCAATGTTTTTTAGGGTGCTGAATTTAATAAAACCGGTCCGGCTTTGATAAGACTCCTTAAAGCGAGTGTTCTCGGGTTCTTGGATCTTGGTACCGGCGGTCTTTTTTTACAGTATTTAAGTTTATAACTTCAAAATAATTCTGGCGCGGAGATCCGCAAGCCGGGTGATGTTTTTTAAAAAAATTTGCGTTTTCTTGTTTATCAATTTTTCGCTTAATTTTTCATTATATATTTAATAACCTGAGTAGTAGCATCACAATTTTTTTTTATTTCTTCAAACTTTTCCAAGAAAATGCTTTGAAAAGTAGCATAAACTGAGCTTTAAATGAGTTCAAAGAATGCTGTGGAGTGTATTGTATAATATATAGGATAAATATGCGCATTTTCATTGAAAAAATAAATAAGAAGTCGTAACGTGACTGCTCAGATAATTAAATAAATCCTGATAAATTAAGCAATAATTAGATTGATAAACAAGAAATCACGCATTTAAAGAAAATTCGCTCGGCTTGCATGATTGGTACAGCCACGTAATTGGTTGCTCCATGAAATACAGATTTGTGTTTGGTTACTTCATTGGATAGAGGCCAGTGTCTTTGGTAGCATCATTGGGTACATCCCAGTGTAATGGCATTTTCCATTTAGCACTGCAGAATATAACAACAAACAAGAGAGTATGATAGTTTGACACAAACGTACTTTTTCCGAAATTACTTGCGTTTTTATTGCATCTTGTCTTTTTGTTATTAAATGCAATTTATTCATTTTACAGGAATGTTAAAGATTTTCTAGATGATATTAAATACTTTAAGAAACATTTTAACGAATCGTATTCTGCAAACGAATTTTACATGCAAGACATTTACAATATGTATTTATTAATGGCTGAGGAGATGGCATTCAAGTAAGTTGAAACCACGATAATAGTCCAAACAGAGTAAATTTTAAGATCACTAGATTGGTTTTAACTAAATCCCATGATTACTATGATAAGAAGTTTTCGCTGAACCCAAGCTTAAACAATATGTTACCTTATCAAGCTAAAAAGAGAGAGAGGGAAACCACCTTTAAATGCAAATACTTAGGCAACATCTTTGACTCTTTTTGCCTTTTCTCTATATGCTTGTGGGCCGCTATTGGCCACTATGTGGAAGATATTTTACTTAAGGAGGGGGTTTAAAAAAGTTTTTGGTATACTGGCATTAAACTATTATTAGTTACAAAAAACTCTTCAAACCAGTTATATGGTAAATTTGTAAAGGAATGTAAAAAGATTTGGAACAGAAAATCCAATCTTTGTCATCAAGGAATTATTTCAATTAAAAATATAGATTTTTAATGTTGATAGTCCAAGAATGGGATAATAAAAAATGAATTAATGTGGCGACGTTTCGGCCAAGCTGGCCATAATCATGCCTTAAAAAGAAAAAGCAAAATTCACCCTGTTGTAAATGTAGGGTTTTATCAAAAAATAATTAAAAGTTAAATAAGGCATATTAAAAAAAAAAAAATAGTTTTTTTTTTTAATATGCCTTATTTAACTTTTAATTATTTTCTGATAAAACCCTGCATTTACAACAGGGTGAATTTTGCTTTTTCTTTTTAAGGCATGATTATGGCCAGCTTGGCCGAAACGTCGCCACATTAATTCATTTTTATTATCCCATTCTTGGACTATCAACATTAAAATAAGTTAAAAGGGATACAGCTCAACGTCTGATTAAAAATATAGAACTAAAATAAGAGTGAATTTCGTGGTTAAACTCGGTTAAAATTTTTTACAATTATGTACAGAATAATATTTTTTTTAAATTTTATAATAGCTAGTAATAATTTTATTTATTTTTATTCCCTAAAATATATTTTTGCATTAATGTACAGTATTATAGCTTTAGTTAATTTTCGTAATAACCGGAATAACTAATTAATAGTTATCATTTTGATATTACCGAGTTTTACAAAACATGAATAGTTGACACAATATAATTTGTGCGAGAGACACAAGGAAATGTAACAAGCAAAATACAATGCTACATCTGGGAACTGTTCCATCATTCGACATTCGTCATACTTGATGGCTCGACATAATGTCGAGCCATAAATGCAATGCAAAATGCAATGTAGCATTGCATTTTGCTTGTTACATTTCCTTGGTGTCTCTCGCTCAATTATATTGTGTCAACTATTCATGTTTTGCAAAACTCGGTAATATCAAAATGATACATGTTTTGCTTGCCATGCATGATGGCGGTAAGAGACGTCTCTGGTAAGTACTTCACTTTATATTCTTCGGAATTGATTGAAGGTCAGAGTGAGTTCAGGCTCTGTCGGCGCCCTGATGAGTTAGACGTAACGAAACAGAGTGGGACATGACATTATGTCGAGCCATCAAGTATGACGAATGTCGAATGATGGAACAGTTCCCAGATGTAGCATTGCATTTTGCTTGTTACATTTCCTTGGTGTCTCTCGCACAATTATATTGTGTCAATTAATAGTTATTTCGGTTATTTTATTTATTATTAAAATTATTATTGTTATTAAATATTATGAATAATACCACAACCATTAAGGAGTTGTTAAAGAAGAAGCTCAAATTTTAAATAATAATTTCATACAAAATGGATGCTTTTCAATAATTGATTTCATAAATAATAATTGTATCATAAGAGCTGCGAGGACCAGAATAATTATGTAAACTATTATATAATATGCCATTGACTTTTTCTAAAGTATCGTTTTATGATTTCTAAAACAGATATAAAATTCTTTTCCTTATTATTTCAGAGATAAGATGAGTAGTCTGCCAAAAATATTGAGTGAGTTGTCTGATATTATGGGAGAGACAAGTGAGACGATAAGGCAGTCAATCATATATGCTGTCGAACTGGTAAGATTTACACAAGTACAACCACCAACCTTAAAATATTTTTTATTAAAAAGTTTATTTTTGTGGACTTATAAAAAAATATATATATGTAAATAAAAACAGGTTAATTACACAAAAGTCCTTTATTGTTTAATATATAATAACTAAGCTTTCGACTAAAAATTAGTCATCATCAGAGTTTAAAAAAATATAAAATAAAATACAATTTTACAAACTACTTCATATTGCACCTTGGTATGGTTTGGTAAGCTATGTTTAAAAAACTGTTACATTGAAGAATTTAAAAAAAATCAGTGTTACCAATAATTTTAGTTGAAAAACA
The DNA here is from genome assembly GCA_018340805.1 of Microvelia longipes. NCBI lineage: Eukaryota > Metazoa > Arthropoda > Insecta > Hemiptera > Veliidae > Microvelia > Microvelia longipes. The sequence goes on along the minus strand of JACMZG010001893.1, from coordinate 31,052,739 downwards.
ATATTTTAAACTAAATTAAGATTTTCAAGCTTTAAGAGTTCCTTATTAAATTTGAGTAAATGGAGCTTAATTTTGCTACATCTTTTTTAAAATTAACATTATTATCAAATTTGACTATATTTATAATTTTTTTAACTTTCCTTTTTTGCCAATTAGGTTTTAGGTTTTTTAAACATAGCTTACCAAACCATACCAAGGTGCAATATGAAGTAGTTTGTAAAATTGTATTTTTATTTTATATTTTATATTTTTTTTAACTCTGATGATGACTAATTTTCAGTCGAAAGCTTAGTTATTATATATTAAACAATAAAGGACTTTTGTGTAATTAACCTGTTTTTATTTAAATATTTTTCATTTTTAGGCTAAGATGGCACCACGCCGACTGTAGAGGGTGAGTTATGGCAGCCTTAAAGAATAGTAGGCTAGATGCCCCTTAAACTATGTGGTAAAAGGGTTTCCGTTCTGGTTTGATCGCAAAAGTTAAACTGAATGTGTGGTTATTACTTGTATTGATGACTCTAACCGCGTACTTAAGTGGGATCGGGACCAATCTAAAATTGAGGTTGGCATCATACATTTATTCCTGACAAGTATTAATACCTCTGACAGATGTGCTATCTGAGAAGAGTAATCGTATGATAACTCATCATGACCACACATGTGCGAGAGCACATTCTTCATATTTTTTTAAATTATTTTATTTATCATTGAAGTTGTCATGTCATTCTTTTTATAAAAATGAATGCATTCTTGTTTTATCATCCAAAGAGTTAGAATATTTTTGTAACATGCTTACCGGTATCGTTAAGCATGTGGCAAAGTTAACTTCAATAGCTCATCTCGATGTCATTTAAACGTAATGCTTGTACAGTCTGTATGCTCATCAATGCCAGCACTAAACAACTATAAATAAACTAAAAACTTAGAGCACCCTCAAATTTATTTATGCAGAGGCTGTCACCAGTTTATAAAAGACTAGGATCGGAAATGAATTAACTAATGCGATGTTTGAAAAGACAGGCTTGTCCTTATCCTGTGCATTTACTATCCTTATCCTGTGCATCTACTATCCTTATTCTGTGCATTTACTATCCTTATCCTTTGCATCTACTGTTCTTATCCTGTGCATCTACTGTCCTTATCCTGTGCATCTACTGTCCTGACCCTGTTCATCTACTGTCCTTATCCTGTGCATTTACTATCCTTATCCTGTGCATCTACCGGCCTTATCCTGTGCATCTACTATCCTTATCCTGTGCATCTACTGTCCTTATCCTGTGCATCTACTATCCGTATCCTGTGCATCTACTGTTATTATCCTGAGCATCTACTATCCGTGTCCTGTGCATCTACGGTCCTTATCCTGTGCATTTACTATCCTTATCCTGCGCATCTACCGGCCTTATCCTGTGCATCTACTGTCGTCCTTATCCTGAGCATCTACTATCCTTATCCTGTGCATCTACTGTCCTTATCCAGTGCATCTACTATCCGTATCCTGTGCATCTACTGTTATTATCCTGAGCATCTAATATCCGTATCCTGTGCATCTACGGTCCTTATCCTGTACATATACTATCCGTATCCTGTGCATCTACTGTTATTATCCTATAAATCTAATGTCCTTATCCTGAGCATCTACTGTTATTATCCTTTGAATCTACTGCTCTTATCTTATGCATCTCTTGCCCTCATCTTGTGCATGCGTCTATCTCCACCATACCTAAAGAAGCGTGCCATAGTGAAAGCAAACTATCAAGAACACAATTTACATTAACGTGGCTATTAACAAAAGATTTAGGCCCGTATTCAAAGACATTTTCCTAACACTCTCCTTGTTCCTTAAGGAGAATGTTAGGAAAATGTCTTTGAATACGGGCCTAAATCTTTTACGACTTACTTTTGTTTTTTAGGTCCAGAGAATATACAACAGAATTGTTATATTTGCAAAAGATTTAATGAGTGGAGAAGCATTGAACAAAATTAGCCTGTATATTCAGGAGATTGCTCTCAAGTATGATAAGGTAATAGTATGATTGGTAATAGTATGATTGATTTCTATGACAAATTATAAAGAAACATTTTTGGTATCATACTGGTTAATAATGATGTCCCTTTCAATTATTTTACTTTATTATCTTACTAATTTTTATTTATTTATTTTTTTAATTTAACAAATAAAATAACAAAAAAAGCAATAGCCTGTGACTCTTGTACAAAAATATTCTAATAAAAGCTTAGCAATGGTCGTGCTTAACAATAATTATAATAAAAAAAATATACATAATATATACATTTTTAATAAATGTTATACTATACAGATTTTTTTTGTAATTAAGAGTAGTTATACTAAAAACAATTGAGAAAAACAAACTAGGATATAATTATCTATATTTATTTCTATTTTATTTATGAATGCATCATCTAATAATAAAATATTATAGCATAAGTTACTTGAGGTTAATGATGTATAAGATAACTTTCAACGTTTTGCATCAATTTAAAAATTTATACCAGTAATAACTTATTACTGATTAAAACTACATATTTATCTGTTTGATTAAAACCATCAAATTGATTAAAATCATCTAGTATTGGGTGCATACTGAGATGAAAACTTCATTAGATTAGTTTGACGACATGTGTTTCTTTTTATTTTCAGCTCATCAAAGATGTGCACATATCATTCTTACAATACGTGGAGAAGCTGTGGCAAGAAGCATCGGATTTTATTAGTGAACATTGGACTCGGCTGTTGAATGCAGTAGAGCCGACATTTATTACTTTCGCTCATTATTTTGAAAATGTATTCTGGGAGGGACATAAGAAAGTTTTAGGTATGATGTTATGTCTACTGTATGTTATGTCTACTGTATGTTATGTCTACTGTATGGTATGTCTACTGTATATGTCTAATGTTATGGTCTATGTATGTATGTCTACTGTATGTAATGCTTGTATTCAATTCGTTTAGGTTCAGTGAAAACCTTACTTCAAGAGATTTTAGCAGCACAAGCTCTAGAGGTTCTATTCTGACTGAATACCTTGAAATCAATTCGAAAATTACAATTTTTAAGCTGTAACCCTTGAAGTATAATTTTAACCCACGTTCTCTTGTAAGGGTTTTGTTACTACCCTTTATATGCGTCTATTCTAACTCAATACCTGAGGTTCAATTTGATCACAAGCCCTGAAGGTACAATTTCAACTCAATTCCAAGGGATTGAATTCAGAATCCAACTAAGTACCAACGGACTTTACTGAGCAACAGAGTAAACTGGGTTATTACCTTAGAGATTATGATTGACATTGCATTGAAATTATCCTTTTTTCCATCTCTAAGTAAAACATATACATAAAGTGTCCCTCCTTTATGCAAGATGCTTGATCAAAAGATACTTATTGTAGATGAGTATTAATATATTTTTTTTAACTTTCAGCATTTTTATTCCAAGGCCCTTCAGAATTAATAAAGAACTCAATATTTACGACCAATTCAACTATCACGCGGGACTTAGAGCAGTTTTACAAGGATATTACTAAAAACGATTTTATGACAAATTTAAAGAAATATGCTTCATTATTTTTTGAAATAGTCAAAGAGAAATACTTCTCCTATGTACCATTTGGTAAGTTATATGCTAAAATTCACGATATTTTCAAGCCTGCTTGGCAATAAGTAAAACAAGAGGCCTTCGACCTCTTTGCCGCTACGCGGCGTTGAGAACCGCTTCGCGGCCTCATGGATGTTGTACTTTATCTGTTCGTCATATAACTGGTTTATATAACTGACATACTGCCACGATATAAGCGAATTTTCAAATGTATTATAGTTCAACACATGTCTAAAATTAGTTGACAGCGGGGGAAAACAGTGTTGAGAAACCAATAAGGTTGGTCCGATTTGGGATAGTGGGCCTGAATTAACATCCAGGAATCACCTCATTGGCTCCCTGGTATTCTTTACCACGCTGTCAACTGACTTTTGCTGTGTGTTACTCTATAGTAAAAAACTTGATTTGTTAATATATATATATATATTATATATATATATATATATATATATATATATAATATATATATTATATTATATATATATATATATATATATATATATATATATGTGTTATTCAATAAAACCAGAACTAATATTTTTTATAATAATATAGAACTATGTATGTTAATGAACCATACACTCACTATATAAACACTTGTGATTTATTGATATGTTTCTGGGGCAATTTTTGTGAGTTAATGACGTCACACATATTTCTTAAAACAATAGGGTTCGGGACATTAACAAGGTTGATTTTTGTACTAAGTTTCATTATGATACAAAAAGCGTTCAAAAGTTATCGTGTCCCACAGAAACGTATAGGACACACAAATCTCGTACATACATTTATATATATATATATATTATATATATATATATATATATATATATATATATATATATATATATATATATGTGTGTTTATCCTTGATCCTTGATCATTGAGTCCCTGCTAGAATCAAAGGTCTAGTATAAATCATTTTCTTTAGGGTCGTAAAGAAGTATCCTGACCAGGACATGTGTGCTGACTGATAGAGGGTTACCGTTGGATGATATAATCGTCATCTGACAGTAACCCTCAAACGATACCTTATTGATAATAACCGCAGAAGCCTAGGCAGTTTATTAAAACTTTGTATGTTTTTATTAGGAAGAATGTTGTTCTGGAACACGGAAATAAAGAGGGAGATAGTATGTTTCACGTTATGTTAAATTTTTTCGTGGTTAGGGACCCCAGAAACGGATTTCTGACTTACTCCTTACAACGTTTTCCGCCATTTCATTCTTCTAATCAGCGAGTTTTTTCAAAAGAAAATAGCTAAAATATTATACTAATGGCAAAAAAGGAAAAAGAAGCTATTAATAACGAACATATTGGCTAAAGTCATGATGTATTTTCCAGGTTACGAGCTTAACGAAATCGGAACAGAACTTATAGGAGAAGTTAAAGAACTTTATAAACTTCCTATTGTCAATTTTACCATTGAGACATCCATTGATATCTTTAATCAGGTAACCTAAATTTAATACCCAAAATTTGGCTATTTTACAGACTCTTATCTAATTATATTTTTGCATGAATTAACCTGTTAAATGCCTTGGCAACAGCCTATTGTGCAGACAGCAATGTCTCCATCCATTGTCAATGTCTGCTCAGGTTTGTTGGAGTAAGATTCTTATTTTTTATTAAAACAGACATAGACAGCTTTTTATTTTTTAAGAAAAAGAAAGTGCTTGTTTAACAAAATAATTACTTCCATCGTGCATTTATTGGCTTTGAAAAACACTTGTTACCAAGTATATACAGAGATTGAGATAGCCATATCATCAGCGTAGGCAACAATATTTCAGTATTACAAATGCTGTTTATATAAATGCTAAAGAGGGCTTGCCCTAAAACAGAGCCTTGGGTTAAGCCTAAAACTTTAACTGTACAACATGGAGTCCTGTTGTGTCCTGAAGTGTTTTGCATAGCGGGCTCGAATTTCGGGAGTGTGACACAAATCTGTTTAAGAGGTCCTTGATCATAAAAAAATAGCTCCATAGTCACCTACAACCCGCCTCATTTCCCGTTTTCCTCTTTTTTACTTTCACCAACCACAGACTCACTTTGGTCCGAACAAACAGTGCTTCATATGAAGAAGACAAGTCGTTAAAATATCTCCAAACAAAGTAAAACATTAAAACTCAAAGTACGAGCTTCTTTTATAAATTTGATTCTGGAGATTTTAAGCTTAGTTTTAGCGTTTTAGTTGCTTAATAGGGGCATTACGATTCAAATCGTACTTATTCCTTCCGCCAAAAGGAAAAATGGTTTTTTCCTTGGTAAGTTAACCCTAATTTTTGCAAGAGCCTTAAAAAACCAGTAAACAGATCACCTAGATAAAATTAAGTTATTCTAGTAAATGAGATACATATGAATGCATATTAAATTGTTCATTTTTGTTTGTCATTTGATTTTTAGTTCAAATGGATGTATAATTATTTCGAAATTGGAGAAAAGATACAAAAGGCTGTTCCTTTGATTTATAAATTGCTCAAAGATACTTCGCACACAGCTCTTGAAAATGAGATGATGTAAGTTGTTAGTCTGTTGTTTCTGGGTTATCTCTTATACAGCTTTTAAAATAATATAGAACACCAAAAGTGCTGTTTGGTTTTCCATTTGAATTGAGTTTCAGTTGTTTTTAAGACCTTATTTTTGAGTGGTTTGTATTTTTATGTGTATTTCTCCGAGCAAATGGCAACTGCATACTCCGTTTAATGAATACTACACGCATTTTATGAAAAATGTGAAAAATCATCTCATATTAAGCTTATATTCGCTTATAATATTAAGAACGATTTAAGTGGGGGAGAGGAAAAACAGAATAGTTTTCCAAAAATTTGTTTTAATGAAATAGTGATGTAGAATGAAATGAAATCAACACTTGGTGTGTGACATGTACTTGTATATGTTGTATACAATAATTTACTGGTGAATATTTGCTGGGAGGATCATCTTCCCAACGGTGGAAAGAGAAGGGGATCTACACTGAGGAAACAGATAAACAGTATAATGACGAAAACAAATGTATGCAATCACATGTCACTTAATTTAAGTAACCATAAAACAGAAAAAATCTTATCTCGTCACATAACCAATAAATAAAGATTCAAAATAAATTAATATTAATTATATAAAGTTTTAAAACCTCTCCTCTTCATACAGAGGATTGAATAGCAATACTTTTTGTATTTGACTCCAAAATTATTACTTTTCCACATATACCGTAGACTCAAGAAAAATTATTGTGTTTGCAAAAAATCTAAAACCGGGATTACACCTAAATTATCTGTTTCAAGTGTTTTTAATGCCTCCTAAGTGGTTTTCTTAAAGTTGACTCTCTTTATGTGTGTGTCTGTCTGTGTCTGCTATAAGGCGCGGTCGAATATCCACGGCCTTCTAGAACGTTGGATCACCAAGAAACTTTTTTTATAACTTTTTTTTCAAAATTTTCAGTAATTAGCCAGATTTGTGATACATGAAGCCTATTTCCGTAATTTGCACGCTCTTTTGGTTAATCTCAAAGAGTATTTACATTCACTCAACGATTTATTTTTAATCTAACTTGGTACATACATAACTACTGTTAGACGTCAATGTTAACAAATATGACATGTCAAAATATAACACAAAATATTGACGTCTAACAGTAGTTATGTATGTACCAAGTTAGATTAAAAATAAATCGTTGGGTGAATGTAAATACTCTTTGAGATTAACCAAAAGAGCGTGTAGATTACGGAAATAAGCTTCATTTATCACAAATCCGGCTAACTACTGAAAATTTTGAAAAAAAAGTTATAAAAAAAGTTTGTTGGTGATCCAACGTTCTAGAAGGCCGTGGATATTCGACCGCGCCTTATAATCGAATCTCCCAGTTTATTTATGCAAGAGAGTTGAAACTTGATACAAAAATCAATATTTAGGTCTAGTTGAGCTATCCGAAAAATCATTAACTTGCAATGATGAATCAGCAAATATTTCGAATTTCCATACAACGCGAAACAAATGGTGTAAATATTTTTGTTTTAATTTAATGACTTGATTTGCTGCGTTGCGTTATTGAACTCGTATAGCCTTGTTGCTCACACGGGGCTGTGTGACACAGCCTTAGTCTATTTATAACCACCTAATTATTTCTATTTCTTGTTAAATGATTATGAGCGCTCTCATTACCAGTATAAAATCAGTGCTTGATTTTGTGATTGTGTGCCAGAACTTGATAGGATAATAATGGCAATAGGATGAGTAAGTGAGTTTTTATGAAAACCTTTTTTAAAGATGCATTATAATATAGTTTGAAAATTACTTTTAAAGCTTTTTTGCAATATTAAAATATTGAGAGCCCTGTCCGAAATTAGGATTCCATAAGATAAGTGAGCAAAGAATTTGTGTCATATATAGCTTCAAGTAAAGAAACCGAGTGAGCTGTGAAGGCTTTGAGAAGTATGTAAATGCCTGTGTAGATAATTTAGATAAGATTCCCAACTTATCTTGTGTTCTATCTATATGAACCCTTAAATACTTTTCTGTCTTTCTACGTCCAAAATTAAAATGAAATTATTTAAATATACATGAATTCACTTTTATAATTTAAAATGTTTTGGAAAGATGATAAAATACTTATCACTGTTATTTTGACAATAAGGATTATTTATTTATTTAATGTTTATTTTAGGAATCACAAGAGCAAAACCTTATTCGTATTTGATTATGAAAATGGTATCATTAGACTGGAAAATAAACTACCAATGCCGTGGCATGCTTTCAACGAGACTCCTAACTTTGAGGTATAATCATTCCTGTAACATATGAGTAACAGGCCAGTCCGGCCATGCAAGACGTCTTCTTCACTGTCAAGTGAAGAAGTGAATGAGGAATAAGTTACAGTCGATATTTGTTGTTGGATTCGATACTTGGCAAGTTCCGGCTGATCCCTATTATCATCAGGTTTGATTACTGTTTCTCCACCTCTTGATAATGGCGATTAGCCAAAGCTGGTCCTGGGATATTAATATCTAACAGCAAGTAACGACGGTAAGTGGTTATTATTTATTCAGATAAATAATAACCAAAGGAGCTCAGGCTCCTTTAAACTATCAAGACAATTGAATTTTGGCCCCTAAGGACCGACAAAGCCTACAGATGAGCCCTTGCGTTTTATATCCTCTGTGCTAAAGTGATCATTAGTTCGAGTTTTTGCTAATTTATTTCGAACCCGTTACAAAGGATATAAATAGCGAATATAGAAAACACATATAACTTTTAGAACACTTGCTAAAAATCACGTTTTTATTTCAGGAGATTCCAGAGTATAAAGCTATAACCAGGATACAAAAATGGTTCGCACCATCTAATAAAACTTTCTGGACATACAACTATTTACTTAACGTTCTTATTGACTCTGAAGCTTGGTTCCCACCCTTCCAAGGTGACTCGTCATATTATTTAAACAAAATAATAAATTCTTGTAAAATGAACCAAACCCTAAAAGATGTTTTATTCACTCGTGGAGATTATTATATTAACAAAGAGATTTACACTACTAGAGGGAGGACTTGGGTCGTAAAGCACAATAATTAGAGGGAAGTGTGGCTATGTCTATTAGGTACCGTAAGGTAAACCCTTCAAGAACAATAAAACTAAGGACTTTCCACCTCCCGATATTGGCGCACAAGCCATGCAATGTGATCGGTCCCTGGTTAGTTCCCGTTGTGGTTACAGATTACGATAATCCTCTCTCTAGCAGTAAAGTCTTTTAGTCTACTAACTTCATCTGCGTCCAAAATAGGCATTATCTCAGAAGATTACAAATCAATATTAACACATTTTTAGGCAGGTAAAAAGCCCATGACAACCTGGGGGCTCCATGGACACATCTCCAAAAATAATAAATTTGTTATATTTAAAATAATCGCCTTCCTATTTTTATCATTATAGTATTATGTGAGTTTGTAGGCTCAAAATTCGACACTCATGATTGGTCTGAAATATCATCATTTAGCCCTCTACGTATAGTACATACGCTTCAGGAACAATTTTTTACTCGCTTAGTGCTTCAATAAATGTGAGCTCTGGGTTACATACACACTTTGTACTTAATTATTGACAACTTTATACAGGCTTTTATGGCCACCGTTAGCTTTGGTATCTGATAAGTATATTTTATACTTGATTTCACACTAAGAGTCTAATACTGAGAGGGATGACACAACAGCTCTTATCATTCCCTAAGTACTATAACTATACATCGGTGACGTTATTTTTGGATTTTTCATAATATTCACAATTTCACCTAAATATTATACCATTTTTTGACTTTTTTATTTAAATTAAGTAAAATATATTTAAAATAAGTTGTAATTATTATCTATGGCATATATTCTATAATTATCTACTCTATCTATGCATTTTATTAATTTTAAGACAAAAATAATCGAAAAATAATGTAATATTTACGAGAAATTGCAATTATTATGAAAAATCACAAAGTAACGCCACCAATGTACAGTTATGGTACCACGCTACTCAAAGAATGATAAGAGCTGTTGTATCCTCCCTCAAAGTATTAGTCTCTTTTAGTAGGAGTAAGTTCTATTATGGCCCCTGGTTGAACCTGTCACACTCTTTATCTCTGTTTTATTTTACGTAAGTCTTTCCCTATATATTAGTCTTTTTGACTACACATCACAGGACATAGCAACTATACTTACTAATGTGTGTGTTTTTACTTTATAGCTCGATCCATCATATCCGGAATGCAGCACTTCGTTACGTTCGATAAAAGCCAATTTGATTTAAGATATCCATGCAGTTTCTTACTTAGTAAAGATTACTACAACAATACATTCTCCCTTGTTTTAAATTATGAGAGAGGAAAGCATACGTTAGTTCTCATATCTGGTAATAGACAAGTCACCTATGATCCTCATGATAAGGTTGGTAAATTATTTGCTACAATTGAGTTGCAAGCGCGAAATAAGGCTCATTGTAGTCTTAACTCTAATTTTATTCGTAGCTCTATGTTATTTTACTTTTCTGTCTTCTATAAAACGGAGAAGCACTACGATAAAAATAAACGTGGTACACTCTTTTTTCTAATAAATTTTTCACTAACCAATTTTCCACTAACCAGATAGTTCAAGAGCGGGACCTGAAAAAATGTGACTCATTTTGTACTACTTCAAACCAAATATTTCTGAAAGTATACCTTAAGTTATGAAGAAAAAACATAGTCTGCCTATCGAGAGTGGAGCCCTCCATATGATTGCATGAGCTCAAAATTTTAGAAAATCGAACAAATTTCAGTTTTCTAGAAATAAATGGTTCCCCGTGGGTCGTGTGCAAAACATGAAGGGAACATTTTTTTAAAGCTGATAAAATGTTCTATAAAACGAGTGTTTAATCATCAAAATCAGATGACTGCAACCAAAATTTTGGCTCTTTCAAAAACACTAAAAAATGGTTAATTTATCCTAAATCGAAGTGAATTTCTTTGGAAAAATATTGGCTTTTAGTGCTTTTTTTGCCATTTAACAAATGTCATAACTTTACTTGTACTTATTCGATTCTGAACAGTATATTTTCAGAAAAATTTGGTTTTAAGAAGTAAAAAGTGAGTCTCATTTTTAGGCCTGGCTCTTGGACTGGGATAAAAGCTTGGTAGAGACCTCATTTGTCTCGTTTGTATGACAAAATGTCAGAATTGTGGATTGTACACATTCATGCATGTCACTGTTGGCTACCACCTTATTCGTTTCAGAGATAAACTGATAATCAGATTTTAGAGAAGATGCGACATTATGCATTGTTCAAAACCCCTAGAATTATTAATTTTAGACACAATATAATTGTGCGAGAAATTGTGCGAGATTATTATGTCAACTATTCATGTTTTGCAAAACTCGGTAGTATCAAATGATATATATTAATTTTAGGTTTATGTGTCCAACAAGACCTTGACCAAGATTGTGGCCTAACACGACTCTCAAGATATTTAAAGGTCTCCAGTTCACACTGGCTTTGGAGCGGCAGTTGTCTTAAAGTATAAGAAAAGGAAGTTTAGTTCCGTATTTAACATTTGTTCAGGGAATAATCATTAAAAGAAGGCGCTTATGAAGTTTAAGTTACTGTTTGCTGGCACTTATAAGTTGGTGTTTTAACCGCAAAGGAAGAAAACAAAAACAAGCTGCATTTGATACTTGCTGCCTTAGAATAATACTATATATAGAAGGAGCACAGGACCGTAAACACAATGTAATTCCACTGATAACACGAAAGCCGGGTGACTGGTGCAACTAAGTAATGCTGCTAACCTAACAACAACATATTTTTTTAAATATGTGTCATAAATATCTATTAATGAAGAAAGATCGTAAAGAAACAAATATAATAACTTAAAACACCTGCTGAGTATTTAATAAAACTGGTCTTAGATGGCAAAAGGGTGGCGGAATACAAGAATCTACATTTAGTTGACGAGGACTACTTTTTATATATAATTTTAATAAATACGTTAAACTACAATTTAAAATGCATAAAATATTGTAATACACCGATATTTATATTAGTATTTTATGAATAATCAATCATTAATTAATAATAGAACATAATAATTTAGCAACCGGAAGTATTGCCAACTTTTTTTTAGAAATTTGTATATTGTAAGGGTGGCAGTATTACTTAGTTGCACCAGTGAACTGGCTTTCGTGTTATCAGTAGTGCTCCTTCTATATAAAGTATTATTCTAAGCTTGCAGCTGAATTCCACTTAATAGTGGAATGTTTTAGAAGCGCTAAAACGTTTCTTTAATAAAACTTCTAGTCTTAATGAGCACTAGGTATCTTTTGAAGATGCCATCAGCAAGTATCGACACTAGCTGATTCCTTGTCTCAATACTATAGTATATTAATAGAAATGTTGCTTTATTTACAGACTGTATCACTCAACAAAGGCGGAAACTTGTTTCTACCGCTCCAAGTTAATGACTTGTATATATTATCAGATGAAGGGATTGTAAAAATAATTAGTGACCACGGTTACAAGTTGGAATGTAACTATGATTATGATGTCTGCGTTTTTTCCTTGTCAGGTAACATTTTAACTATTTTATAATATAAACCGGACCAGCACGATCAACACGTGAACATGCCTAAAAGATAGACATTTAGCGCCTAAAAATAAAAATAAAATGCCCGTTTTAGGGTCTTTCGGCCCATCAGGGTATTCACCCTTCGGGAACCACCTCAGGTAGGTTGCATCTACTACACTCTAAGAATTATTTAAAGTTGGCGAAATCATTTTAATACAAATACTATTCATAAAATCTTAGAGCATAGCCCGGGCTGTGAACCCCGGACCTCCGGTGCCGAAATCGTACGCCTTTACGATCACGGCCACGGAGGCAGACCGTATTTAGGGCCTACGTAGGTAAAATCGTTCCTTATTTATCATATACTATATTTCTTGGGATTCCCCAAAGCATTCGTTTTGAACCTCTTAAGTTAACCTTAAAGAATCGTTTTCAGGCCCAATTAGTTGCCATTTCAGATTTTTTTTTGTAAATTTATTTTTCCTCTTAATTTAGGTTTTCCTAGGGTAATCGTATCGAACTCCGGAATCAGCGTTATCACATGGTTATCACATGGTTATCATACAGAAATATTTTCTGTAAAATGTTTTCTTTCATTTTTGGAATTATCCCAGGGCAACCTGTTTGGACCCTAAGGATTAATATTATTTTTGTATTTATTTATTAATACAACAATGGTCAATATTTCACTATATACAATATAACAATTAAGTAAACAAATAAAATATATTTGCACTTACAAACAATACATAAAAATTTAAGTATAATGAGACAATAAAAAATTATAATTTAAAACATGAATAGACTTATAAAAAGAAATAATAATTTTAAATATAATTAAAACGTTTAAACAAGAATGAATAGTTAGTATTATTAACACTTATAAATAATTTAAATTTAAATACAATTATTACAAATAAAATAGTAAAAGTGTAGATAAAAGTAAAATTAATTAAAAAGATTAACAAATTAATAGTAAAAAGAAAATGATATTTCTAAAACATATAAATATCATATGATGAATAAGAAATATTAAAACAGGATAATTAATTAGTGACATATTTTGAGTTACTTATTATTTACTTTTTATTATTTATTTACTTATTATTTACTTATTATTAACATAATCAAGTTATCTAATGCAATTAACAAAGGTGGAAAATTTTGAATCAAATAATTCGAGGTCATTAATTTGGCTTAAGCGATTGGCAGTTCTCATCATTCTTTTAATTGTTTTATTAAATAAGTAGTTATTTTGACAATATGAAACGTCAAATAATGTTTGAGATCTAGAGTGGAATGGAGGAACAAAGACACATAGAAACTCTGGATAGTCTATGAGGTTATTAAGGAGTTTAAAAAGGTCTATGAGGTTAAAAAGGAAACGACGAGATTGGAGCGAGGGAAGGTTTTGTTATGACGAAACTGAGGTAAAAGAATAAGAAGAATTAGGAGTGCATAAGTTTATGAAATTTGTGTTAATTCTGTCTATTGAACTTGAATGAATCAGGGTTCCATCCTGGTGTAGTATATTTTAACAAAGACCTGACAAGAGAGAAATACAGTGGTTGTCATATCTTCAATATTCAAAAATTCAAACTTCAAATTCCTTTGGTATTTCTATGGATAAAACCTAACATTTCCATAACACTTTTACATATATAATCTACGCGACTTACAAAATTTAGACTAGAAGTAAAAATTATTCCTAATTATTTTACTTTAGCTATTAAAACATTGTTTAAAGTATAAATAAAAAATTATTGGATTTTGAATTTTATGAAAACTGATAACTTGACATTTGTTAATATTTAGTTCCATAAATTTAGGTAACATATTTAATTTTACCATATTGTTTTTATTAATTTTTTTTACCATATTTTTTTTTATTTTTTTTTTTTTTATTTAATTTTTTTTATTATTTTTTTACTTATTTAATTTTATTAAGTAATATATTACATATTAATTTTTAAAATTTTTACATATATAATTTTCATTATTTAAAGAAGCCTACTTAAAGGTGCTTATTGAAGTTGATTAATAAATTATATGATTTTTACAGGCTGGTACTTTGGTAAAGTGGCAGGATTGCTTGGTACAATGGATAACGAAGCTAAGACTGATTACTTATCGTCTTACGGTAGAGTTGAAAAAGATTTCAACAAGTTTGCACTAAGTTGGTCGTTGGGAGGTTGCAAGAAGGCAACTATTCCATTGCACAAGAAGCCACTCAATAATAATGATTACTGTAATAATGTTTACCTGAGTAAGACATCATCCTTCGCATCATGTTACCCAATGGTGAGTTAAGCATCATACATATAAGTAAATTATGAATGAATTGTTATTTCTCCGGATGCGATTGAATTGTGTGTTTTGTTATCATGTATTTTATTTTATGTTTTGTCATTTTACAAATAGCAAGGATCTTGTATAAAGGGGATGACTCATTACGGAACTCTTCTCACCCCATGGAAGTTGTATGAGATAGACAAATAGGAGCAAACTTACCTTCCCATGGTTATAATGAAAAAAGGGCCAAACGCTGGTTATTTAACAAGGTTGTCGAGTTTGCTTCTCAACTTTCTTCTGTGCTTCTCGTGATCGTTACCTTTGTTGTGCTTGTTAAGTCATATGCGCTTACTTAATTTTAAATTTTGGACTATACTTAACCACTTTAGTGAGTGATAATTTAAGCGTGTTTATAACCTTCTCAAGCAATAAACAATGGGAAACTATTGAAAGGTAAGTATGCCTCTAAAATTTAAGACCTGCGCTGTTATAAAAATTGTAAGCATACGCAGTTTGGACCAAGCATGTGCAGTTGGTTTTTGACGTGTGTTTCGAGTTGAGTTCTCTCTATTTTTTTTTTAGTTTTCGATGGGGTCACTTTTTTGTTTGGCAAATCGACTTAGTACGTCATCCCTTTATTCAAGATCCTTGACACATAGGGATGTGCACAGTAAGTGGCCATGCTTTGGTAGTTCATTCACAGGCATGCGCACATGATATTTATTTAAAAAATAGAATAACCCAAGTATGTTATACAAAAATTAACTTAGCAAACTAACTAAAAACACCGTCTTATTACCTACCCCCTCCTCCCGAGTGATTTCCGTAACTTGGCACCCGTAAAACATCCTGTACACACATTCTATATATTTTTTTAAATCCAAACTTTGTGTTGGTGAATTAGACACAGGGATTTGAAATTATATGAATTCTTTCCAGGTGGATCCATCCAACTACAATATGATGTGCAGGAAGAGTTTGCCTGGAATACAAGATGAAATATGTACATCAGCTTACTCGTACGTTAAAGCTTGCGAGGGAGAGTACACACCTGTAGCTATGCCTAATTTCTGTGTCAGGTAAACATTTTATCTCCTTAACCCCGTATTTATCTTTAGAAGTAAAATAGGAAAACTAAATTAAACCTAATAATTGAGTTTTATGGACTGTACAGAAGATACAGAGCAAAATAAGCCTCTTCTTTAGCGATCCTTCTGAAAAATTTGGTAATAATAACCATGGTTTTGTAACCTTGGGATAAATATATGCATTTCCTTTGACAAATCGGAAAACATTAATCCAAGAAGTTATGGTAGTGAGCTACAAGAAGTTTGATACTGAGCTACAAGTAGTTATGCTACTGCTCCCGTTACAATGCATGGACCAAAAACTTAGTACAAAGTAGCATGGAGTTCAAAGACAATTAGCCCAACTTGTGGACTTCCGCCAAGATGTTATGTTGTCACTATATTAGTCCATACGACGTCAAGATCGCATTATTAATTATTTCATTAATAAAGTTGTAATATAAAACCGTAAAAGTCTTATAGTTTTTTCTGTTTAATTATCCACTTATCCACTAAATAGGCCATCCTGGTGACCGTCTATCAGGAATGGTCTGCAACAAAGTAATATTGATTTCCGTATGAGCACATGAATCTGGACCAAAGGTTTTATGGGATCCAAAAAATATGGAGGTCCTTAAAGTGTCGAGGGTAGATAAAGCCAGTGAACTCTGATGATGATGCACAAATTAATATTTAAATGTAAGTTTTAAGCGAGCAATGCAAACCTCAAAAATTTGAGGAATAGTAGAGTTTTCGTCTTTAAAATGTGCATTTCGTTCTTGAAATTGATTGCGTACCCAGGACCTAAACCTTTTAACCCCCTCTTATTTTAGCTCTGCTACTGACTTCAATACTTAGCTAACTTCAGCGTACATTAGGGACTGGAAACTCTGAACTAGATAAGCATGTCAACTTCTTCTCTATTCTGAGAAGAACAGAGCAGTTTTAACTGCATCTGCTGTTAACAGATGCAGTGTTAACTGATCCTTCGGTCAGAACCAGCTCGATTTATAAATTCAAGCTCTGATGTTAAAAAACAAGATTTGATATAGCATGTTTGTTTATTTCCAGATGTCCTCTGCCCAACAGTAAAACATTAGAGGAAGGAGAATTTATCAACTTCGAAGGAGATCAAATACCAAAATCTTCAGACGTTGTGTTTATTATGGAAGCAAAAGAATGCAACCAATATATGAGAGAGAGGCGACTTGTCCAGATATTCGTCAATATTTTGAAGAAAGAATTGTCTAATGTTGGTCTAACTGACATCAGGTAATTGTTATTGACGTACCAAGAGATCATAGTCATTACTCCTGAGTGTTTTTGTTGGTTCCATAAGCGGCCAGCCAAGTAATCCATAATCTTTAAACCCCAGAGGCGAATTAAAGGGGTCTGTAGAGTTTAGAGAGGAAGCTGAAGAAACCACGTGGTTTGATTTCAAGGCTAAGCCTCATTTTCTACTTAGAAAGCTATTTAGTAATTTTATTGACTTCGTTCATTATTAAAAATGGGGTAACTGATGGTTGTGTTACATACCTAGGAATAAACCATTTTAGTAACATTTATCAATCAAATAAGTTGATTCAAGTTGATTGAGACTGTTCATTATATCAACAAGTTAGTTGAGTCAATGAACAATTTGTTGATTGACAAGTTGTCTGAA
Source organism: Microvelia longipes (assembly GCA_018340805.1). NCBI lineage: Eukaryota > Metazoa > Arthropoda > Insecta > Hemiptera > Veliidae > Microvelia > Microvelia longipes. Next base: position 31,035,021 of record JACMZG010001893.1, on the reverse strand, counting down.
ACTATCATCTGATTGATGAGAAACAATGCAAGTATTCTAAAGAAAATGGCCAGGCTTGCGGACCTTACCAGAATTATTTATTTGTTCTGGCACTTAGATACTCATGGGTTATGAAATAAAACAAAATCCAAAGCCTTTATGATTCAACTGAATAACTGGATATGCGATCAATATACGGTGACGAATAAGCTTTCATCTAATTTTTATCACTTCTATGTCTGTACTCGCCCCTTAATAACTCTACTTAAACTTGTATTTCAGGTTTGCCGTTATAACATTTGGAGGAAGCGGAATATTTAACGAACCCAGAAAAGTCTTTGTCAACAATAAATTCTTTACAACGGAACACCTTATCCCAAATTATTTCGAGAACATACCATCAGGTTGACTTGTGACTTTTTGTTTATTTAAATTTTTTACTAATTATTTATCTTTACTGGGTTGCTCTAAAGAATCGACGCTCCTTTTTATTTTGCACTGTCTTTAGACCAATGTTAGATCAAGATAATTTTTTTAGGATATTTACTTGATGACTACTGCAAGAAACGCTGCGAGTATCGTTTTTAAGAATATGAGTTGAATTAATCCGGTCCTAAGTTGATACAAGCACTCAAACTATTACTCAACAATCTGACTTAGAAATGTTGGGCTTCAAGGCTCAAAGGAAATGCACTAAAACATTATGAAAATTTGTATAAACTGAGCTTCAAATTAGAGCGATGATGCTCTGCCATGCCAATTTCGGAAAGATGGCCATAGTTTTAAATAACCTATGGAATAAATACGCGCATTTTTTCTTTGAAAAATGTAGACAATTTGAGTAACAAAATGTACTGCTAATGATTAGGTTATAAAGTATAAAACGATAACTTAAGGTAAAAATAGATTGTAAGGTAATTTGCCGGATTTGCTGACTTCAAGGCTAGTATACCATAAACGCTCTCATATGTTATGATGAGGTAAGCAAAAAATGCCAAGTGCTCCTGGTTACTATTACACTTTACGTGGATACTAAAAAGACGAGCCAAGTTTCCAGACAACTTATTACAACTCTTAAGTTAATCAGATAACTTATAGGCATCTCTTCACTCGTGAGTTTTGCAGTAGAGTCTAGTAAATAGCTTGGCAAGATTTGACAATTTAATTACTAGAATGTCTAGGAGTTCTTGATCAATTAATTTTACCAACAGAGAACTTATGGTGCGCCGAGAACATCGGCTACCTCTGTTAATACTTCCTAAGGCATTGGGTCCCTGCGTATGAATGTAACTTTGAGAATTATAGCATTGTACTTTCTACATAAAATAAATAAATTTTCATGCTTTAGGTAGAGGAAATTCGGATATATTTGCTGCTCTTGGTTTTGCTTCGAAACTTCAATTTAGGCCAGGAGTGTCAAAAACGTTCATATTAATTCCTTGCTCTGACTGCGATCCTGCTAATATGACAGTGAGTATAAATACTAATACCTTACTCTTACTGTAATCCTGCTAATGTGGCAGTACGACTTGAGACTAGCTTCGTTTAATTCTGAAGTGTATCTTTAACCACTGTGGGTTGAACACCTATAATTGTTTTTGGAGTTAAACCCCGCAAACGTCTACACGGTAGGGGTTCAAACCGGAATTCAACACCTATACTGTAATTAAAAGATATAACCTTTTCTCACTGGTTATCCTATTGCATCCTACCTAAGTTTTTCTCTTTTCTTAAATTTACCCTATTCTTATAAATCATTATATACTTTAATTACTTCATTATTAATGGCATACATTTGTCATTCACATTTTCGTAAATTATAATGATGATGAATAAATAAAACCAAGTAAATAAACCAAACATTGTTGTAAAAATATGAACTAAAGTGAAGTGTAAAAACTGTAGAAGTTCTATAAAATTTAACTAATAAAGATGTTGATCAGTAAAATAAATGTGAATAAATACTTAAATATAAATAAAGATTACTTTTTTTCTGCGGATATTTGTTTGTATAAGTTCGCCAGTCTTCAAAATCAAATCACATGATTTGCAATTATTCATTTCTGTTTTGTATTCTACTGAAAATTTTAGAAACTACCCAGTTAATGTGAAATTTGTTTTTGTAATTATTTATAGTAATATAAATGGGAATAATTACATCATTGTTAAAAAATACGAACGATAGAATTACGTAGATGATGAAAATAAAAGCAAAAAACGAATCCAATTAGCTGGTTGGTATTAATTTGTTATTGTGAGTAAAAAATACATTTATATTACAATGCTGCGAAATCAATATTTTGATGAAATATTATAAGGAAAAGGTAAATAAATTTATAATGAAACACATAATAACCAAAGAAATTATAAGAAATAATAATTATAAAAATAAACTGACTTTGGACCTCAGGTTTAACTCCTATTAGTGGCTACACGACATATTATCCATATTATTGGGGTTCAGCCTACAAATTATGGGTGTCGATATTGTTGTTCAACACCTGGTAGAACACCCGTCTAGACGGAGTAAAATCTGTGTGGAGGATTCAACCTGGTGCTCCACACCTCGTGTAGACGAGGTAATAGTGACGAATTAGATTATTTACTTTCTAAAATTTGTTGTGATTGGTTTCAGGTGGATTACCAAACTGTACAAACAGCACTACTTGAAAGAGACATTAAGCTTCATATATTAATGAACGCTGACTTCGATTTGGAAAAGTTGAGAGTTAGTAAAGTGTTTTATGGTAAGTTCTGATGATACTTTATTGGATCTAATAATTTCTAATTTAACTCGTAATTAAACGATAAATGTCTGATTTTAATATAACAAAACTTAGGGGGTGGCTACTGGGGAGTTCGGGTAATTGCCTTCCCTTCCTCTGCAAAAGTATTTAAGCTGGAACTCTTAAACTTTTTACGCTTTTAATCGGAGAGTGGACTCTCTGATTAAAAGCACTATGTGACAGCGATATTCATAAGGGATCTTGCAGCTAGGAAGAACCTAAGGTCCACTGATTAAAAGGTAACACATAGCCCTCAGGCAGAAGCTAAAGCCCTTATACTAAAGCTACAGTCTAAAGGCAGAAGTTTGCCTTGGTGGACTGAAACTAAAGCCCTTAGGCAGAAGCTAAGGTCTTTTAGCAGAAGTTATATTATTGCTATCAGTTATAGCATGGAAAAAAGTGTTAAGGAACCAATGAGATTGGTCCGATATTAAATCGTGGGCGTTGTTTACCATCCAGGACTAAACTTATTGGCTCCCTTGCACTATTTTCCTACTCTGACAACTGATTACTACGTGTCCCTATACAGAAGCTAAGACTCTTAGATTGAAGGTATAGCCTTTCAGCAGAAGCCAAGGCCCTTCGAGTATAGCACATAAAGACAAGCAATGACCTTTGGGCAGAAGCTAAAGCCTTTAGGCTGAAGCTAAGGCATTTGAGGAGAAGCTGAGGTCCTTAAATTGAAGCTTAAGTCCTTCATTAGGAGCTAATAAAGTCTATTAACATGTAAAGTATTATGAGAAATTGTAACACTGAAGTTAGGGTTTGGATCTGTTGTACCCTGACTTATAAAATCTAAACCAAAATAACCTCTATAGGAATGGTTTCCCCGTATTGGGAAACTCTAACTTAAGGCCCTACCCATCTGTAATAAAAACCAACTTTTATGCATGAATGGAATCTGATCATAAATTGTTTGTTCTGAAATTAACGTTAGAACATTTTATTAATAATACATTAATTAAGATTACTAGAAACTTGGTACGTAAGTACCAACTTACGTACTTTGTAATAAAAGTATAGTAATAGCTCTAGAACAATGAAACGCATGGGATATGGTAAAAGATAGAATTTAGTGAAAAATAAAGGTAACTCGCCATGCTTGTTACCTATATGCAAATGTATGGGTGGTAGAATTTTACTCTTGAAGAGTTAGGCCATAGCATAAAAAAAGGAAAATTAATAAATACAGAAATGTTTAGAAACTATTAACTTAACATTTAAAGGTATAATACAGCGCCTGCACAGAAGAAAAGTGTAACTGCACAACATTAATATATTGCAGGTTTAGTAGGCAATCCAATATCAAGGCGCTCTAAAAAATAATATGATACATGTCTTCTTTTTTTATAATTTTCGTTATATAGAATCTTTTTTGAATATTTTTTGTATTAGGTAATATTTATTGCAATTATAAAAATTTTTATTCATTTAATAATCAAGCATAATTAACACCGCGGGTCATCGGAAAAACATGACTGAGTGGAAGCACGGAAAATATGGAGAAATTAAGTAACATTTTGCATGACATGTTTTATTTCATTATTATCATAATAAAGAACAAATTTATTATGATATAACAAATACACACGCATGTCTGTTTACATACTTGTTGGGGCATAATCATTACTATGATTGTATACCTGTCATAAGTTTCACCAGAATTGATCCTGCTTTTTTTACTCCAGTTTAGTTCAAGTGACAGGAAAACTTATTATTACTTCATTCTCATTATTGGGATTAAAAAAAATATTTTTAAGACGTTGCCATGGATACGTTACATGTCAATATTGTATTTTATACATCCAATTGTACATGTTTCGTGAATATTCGGCACTGACGATCTTTCACGAAGCAATTTGTTTTAATTTTTTCCGAGGTTTATGTTATATTTTGTCATCCTCTAAGTCAACGCTGTTATATTTATCACTGATTCTTTTCCCCTTATCGAATTTTCTTGGTCCTTTTATTACAAGCTTTATTTTGTTTCTTTGATTTGTCATTTTACTCTATTTTGTCGAAAAGGCATAAATTATTTTGATCTTTGTAGGATTGGATTCAGAGAGAGCATACACTAAAAGTGACTTTAAATTTTTAAAAGGAGATATAGAGTTGAGAAGGCAAATAAAGATCACCAAGTCCATGTTGGGACACTGCACGCCTCTGGCTCTTACCACTAATGGTAAGTAAAATTGGATACCAAATTTAAGTGATAAGTCGAAAAATGGCGGTTTTGAGTTATTACTATCACTGGAATCAGCAAAAGAAGCTCTATCGATTGGTATAACGAATTACGATAAATAGTTTTTTAATTAATTAACTAAAAACAAAGGCGTTATGTTACATTTCGAAAAAAAAACATTTAGTATAAATATAAGTTATGGGATAACTTAACTTATATTTATCCATATGGATTTCAAAGTTGTGAAAATTATAAATACAAAAGACATAAGTCGAGTTATAACCTTTTGCAAAAGTTTGCATTTGGGTTTCTAAATATAAAGAGGATAAGTCAATTTATCGTCTTTTTGTTTTGTTTTTTTTTCTTTTGTGTAATTACTTTAAATATTATTACATTGACTTATACGTTTATTGATTATTAAACGAACATTAGTGAGATCTTGATTTGACGGCTAAATGTCACGACATTTGATTCTACATTTGTTTGTTTATAAGTATCGTGATAACTTCCATAAAAATTTACCCATATATATATATATATATATATAATATATATATATATATATATATATATATATATATATATATATCACATAAACTACTACTGAAGGTCTTAAGTTTGCCTAAATCCAGTTTTTTAGTTTAGGAATCTTTTAAAAGTACCTGTCATCACTCAGGCTCGGAACCAACTATCATGTCATTCTAAAGACGGCACATGGAAGGATTTTAAACCCTCGCATGATCTCGCAAAAATCTTAGACCGATTCGATCCCGACCAGGATCAAATTTGCACTTTTTAAGTGGCAGGGGAACTTGCTAACTATTAAAAACCCTCATAAGGGAGGCTTAGAGATGGTTAGAGTTTATATTTTGTGACATTAGATAGATTCCTATTATTTTATGTTAAAATTCACAAAAAATGCTGTTCTAGGTACTATATTTACTGGAAAGAAGTTTGGAAGTGAGAACACTGCGTTGGTGAAGAAGTTCTGTAATGTATTTGCAAGAAGAATAGCCCAAACAGCCCAGCCTAGCCAGTGCCAGACTTGTGAATGCACCACGTACAACGAAGCAATACATGTGACCGAGTGTCTGCCGTGTCACGTTCCGTCCCCTATACATTCTGATTTTGTAAGTTTTCTTAACGCAGTGATTTCTAATATATATCTAAGTGCAGATATTTATGCCCATTTAGAATAGGGTCTGCGTTTTTCGGTTTTTAGCTAATTTGAAAATCTACGCCAGGCCAAAAAGTTCAAACTTGCAGTCAGCCAAGTTTGTTATGCGCTTCTGTGTCTAATCTCATGAAGGTCCCGAAATGAAAATCTTTACCAACAGTATAAGCTCTTTTTAGGACATTTTTCAAGTTTTTTTAAATTGGCTTTTTAAATATTATCATTTTCATTTTAATATTGCTTACAATTAAAACTCGTTACTAATTATCCAAAAGTTTGTAGAATCTATTTGAAAGCATCAAGCTTAAGCTTTCAAATGTCACCGAGATAAAAAAATTTACCCGTTGTAGAATTTTAGATAAAGCCATTTTTGTGTTCAAAGAAATGTCAAAAAGGAGAAATTTTGGATAATTCCACCTGTCACTACGGCTATATGGCTGCACTGAATAAGCTAAATATATATATATATTTTTTATTGTGCTTACTCGTCTGCCAAATTTTATTTAGATTGGAAATATTGCAGGTTTTTAGCTGTGTTGATTTGATAAGGAATAACCCCATGGTAATATTCTGATGGCTGTTTAGTAAAAATAATTGTCTAAAAATTTTTCTTAATATATTCTGTCCATACAGTCAAATATGCACGGCAAATCAACATAGGTCTTTCATATGATTGATTTAATTACATGTTTGATCGCATGACACCACGAATGATAATTCGTGACGTAATTGTCATGAAAGATAAAAATACATCACTTGTCGCAAATACCCCAAGCGTTGACAACATACGATTAGAGCGTGACGTATTAAGTACTGATCAAACCTGATTAGTAATCATTGTATACCAAACACACCCTCCAGTCACTACGACAAATATTACTCGTCAACAAAACGCTTTCTTGGGGGTAAGCATATACGTCATTATTTTTAAAAAAATAAACTTTCTTTTGCAGGATTTCCGAGACAACTCTACATTGTCACTATTCGATATTGGAGATACAGATTTTCTCATATAATAAGTGAAATCATCTTAAAACTAAAACGAATCTCATCAATTAAAAATAAATTAATAATTGTACTTCGTCTGCAGGCCCGTAGCCAGGTAAAGGCCATAGGAGGGCATGGCCCCCCTAGAAAAAATGTCGCCCCCTCTGACGAAGTAGATTTTAGTTTAATTCCTTTGTGGATGTGTGAATTTCGCCTCCCTCAGAAACTGGTTTCGCCCCCCCCCCTCTACGAGTTTTTGTTGGCTACGGATCTGTTCGTGTGACGGAAAAACGGTGTAAACAGGACCTAAATTTCAATAAATATAGCAATCAAAGAACACCGCGGTTTCAAACAGTGGGATACTTAGTTGATTTAAAGCAAGAAATAACATCTGCATATGTCAGGCATTATTAGATTGACTACCTAGCAATGTAATGACAAATTAAATCTATTACGTCTGGTAAAGAAATATTTATAAAAATACATTATGACTAGTTAGTATTTCAGTTGCTACATAAAAATAATACTGCAACTAACAAAACTTGAAAGGAATATTTAAAGCAAACAAAAGAATAAAAAAATAATTCGGGAATTCCTTATAGTAACAACCGAGTCACTAATATATATATATATGTATATATATATATATATATATATATATTATAGTATATATATATATATATATATATATATATATATATATATATATATATATATATATATATATATATATATATATATATATATATTATATATATATATATATATATATGTAGTTAAATTATAATAATTTTTGTATAGTTATAATTTTGTCTAATTTTTTTATAAATAATTATGAAAATAGTAAGTTTAAACATGAAAGTAATTTATCTTGTAGTATAATATATTGTTATATAATTTAATTAACTATGACTAAGCACAAAATGAAAATCGAATAAAATTAATATCTTCGAGACCATATTCCAGTAAATAACCTAGAGAGAAATATAATATATGTATAAAATGAGGTTAATTTATCACGATATAATTTCAATGCATATATTTTGCTAAAACAAGTCGACTTTGCAATAAATTATATTGTTGATTTGATTCCTGAGTACGTCCTATACTTAGATTTTCTTTGTTTTTGTTAATTTTATAGTTTAATTATAAGTTGTTTCTTTTAAGTTAAGGTTTAATTGTTATCAATATATTAAATTATTGTGTACAGTGTAATAAATAAATAATTGTAAAAAAGATTTGTATAGTGAATAAAACTTATTCAATTTCCAAGGGAGGAAACACATCTTATGCACCTAAGAATACTTCTAGGTTCCAAAGGCATAGCCATGAGGTATATTGAGTTGGTTCCTGATGTGAAGCTTAGTTCTATCCCGAGGCGATGCCGAGTGAGTAACGACTAGGGTAAGATATTCCCATCCCTTCTTTGTAGCTCTCTTGGGTACAAATTTCCTTATGGAATTAACAATTTTTTTCTAGTCGTTAGCCCCGCCCTGCCTCCGTGGCCGTGATCGTAAAGGCGTTCGATTTCGGCACCGGAGGTCCGGGGTTCGCAGCCCGGGCTATGCTCTAAGATTTTATGAATAGTATTTGTATTAAAAAGATTTCGCCAACTTTAATTAATTCTTAGAGTGTAGTAGATGCAACCCACCTGAGGTGGTTCCCGCAGGGTGAAACCCTGATGGGCCGAAAGGCCCTTAAACGGGCATTTTATTTTATTTTTTAGCCCCGCCCTAAAGTACTTAAAGGGGACTAAACACAAACCATAATTAAGCTAAAATTAATTCCAGACTAAAGAATATTATACCTGATGGGGCAAAAAGCCCTAAAACAGGCACTTAAGCTATCAGCATTTCTTTGGCCATTTGTGTGTTGTCCTTTGTTCTTTTTGTTCTCCTACGGTCATTTAGCAAAGTGTAAAGAAAATAGTTAATTTTACAGAAGTAAACCTTGCCTTGTTACTCTTAAGAGTGCTATTACTCTTTTATTATCTCTAATAATTTATCATCCCAAAAAAACATATCAGCATCGATAATGATTTTTGTCAGACAAAACAAGTGTCTAGAAAAACTCTAACTTCTATACATATCTATAGATATATGTAGATAAATATATAGATATAGATATTTATACATACGTTTATGTATAAATATGCAAATTTACAAATTAATTAGACAATAATTATTAAGTCGAAGAGCAAAGATAGAATGTATATGTATATACTAGGTATTTATGCTTTTATTTATTTAGAGTTATAGTAATAAGGATATAGTTTAACCCTGCAATTAAGTGAGAGGGGGAGTTATTTAGTTTGCTGGTCCCAGGTGGATTTTGAAAGATTAAATGTGGTCCGCGACCTTCTATGGGTTGCAAATCCTACCTAAGACGGTGATGTTGTACACAGTGAGTGTATGTAATCGTGGTTACTCCCGTTGTACATGCTCACTTCCTCGTTAATACCATTGTTAAATGTTCTGTATTTGAGGCTGTTTTTCAAAAACTCATAAAGGAGACATATCAAAACATTGGAACACTTAAGGGGAAGGTAAGTAGGTTAGTACATGTGGATAATATCAGGATGCCAAGTTTTAGCTCTAACACACATTCGACACCATAATAATAAAAACACATTTATTGTTCTTATAAATCATGGAAATTGACAAAAATAATTAAGAAAACAGTACAAATCCACAACAAATAAATTCATTAAAAGAAATAAAAATTCATATAGTTTTCAATCAATTTATATTATTTTATTAATACTAATTTAATTAACAATTATATTTATATAAATTAATTTTATTTTATATACTTAAATTATAATTATATTGATAATTTTAATTTATAGTTATAATTCAATTAATATTAGTTTAATTAATAAGTTATACTAAGTTATTATATAACATAGTTATATTTAAATATATGTGCAAGGTTTGCAAATATTTTGCAAACCTTGAAAGAGGTTTTTATTGATTAATTAATTATTTTAATGTCTAATTATTTTTTAAATTTATAGTTTATTAAAATACATGAGCGTCCCCTAAAAAGCAACGCTTGAGAAAGGAGACGGTCGCTATACAGATGACATTTGATATTTTAATCAACTCCTGTGTTTTTATTTGGTTATTTTTATTAGATTATTTGGATAGTTTAGAAGTGTTAGTAATCTTTTTTATAGTTTTTATTATCTATTTAAATTATTGTAACAATTTAATTATCTTACAAAAACAATAGTAAATATCTAATGATAATATAATGAGTAATTAAAAGAAATAAAAAATGATATGCAATCGATTGAATTGCATTAATCAAGTTGCTAACAATAAATTTCTTTTAAACTCAAACTCATTTAGAAAAAGACAAAGTACTAAGAGACGGTTTTAGAAGATGAAAGCTATAAATTTTACTTCGACCGGACGATACTAACAAACAAAAAAAGAGTGCACAACCGCCCGGATATAATAATTGTAGATAAAATTAACTAATAAGGCTTTGCAAAATAAAATTTCTATGTAAACTGATCTAACAGTCGATCAAGATAATGGCCATAGTTCTCTCTGCATAAGGAATCATACCTAAAGCTTTAAACGCATCAGTAAAGACAATAGATCTACCTAAACGACCACGACATGACTACGAAAAAATACAATATATTGTGCACCATATAATCTAACATTTTAAAGATGGTGACATAGAGCTAACTCGTCCCATTTATAAATCTAGTAAATATGCTAAGTAATTTTTGAAAATAACTGATCAACAATAATGTTATTAATAATTATTTTTATTATAAGACTAATGAGAGGATAAGTAGTTCTTCATTATGGTGGTGACGTGGTGAAAACCCGTGCCTTATTCTTTAAATTTGCATACAGGCTTAGAAATGAAATAACATAATAATAATGCTTGTTTAGAACTTTTGCCGCATCAGGGTTAACGTTCTATTTGTACTATTTTCTAAAATTTTGAGCGAGCGCATTCATATGAAGGGCTCCACTCTGGATAAGGAGATATTTTAAGAAAACAATTATTTGAAGTAGTACAAAATAAGTCACATTTTTTCAGGTCCGGCTTTTGGACTATGAGGGAACCACCTTAGATTGTAGTGGAAACTTTATGCTTGAAGTCCAATCTAATGACCATCATTTAATTGAATAATAATTTTATATTAGCTCAGAGCTCGACCTGGAATCCGAACTCTAGTCCTCCTAGTGGTGTTTAAGTTAAATTTCTAACGCTTTAAAGACATCGACGAAGTATTTTAGCAACGTTTGGTAGTATTATTACTTGACAGTTTTATTTAATTATAATGTAACATCAGTCCTTAAAGAACTGAACAACTATACGAACTCAGACAACAAGATTAATAATGAAGCTTTTTGTTTTCAGCGAAGTTACTTGTCCACTAATTCTTATTCCTTATCTTTGTCTTCCTCAGTGAAGAAAATTGGCGATTCGTTTAAAATATTTCTATTGTCTATATTCTGAATTATAGTTATTTTGGTTGGATTTACCTACCTGTCCTAATGTACAAAATAAATTATCCAAACGAAAAAAAAGTAACAACTATACTTTTTCACTCTTCCTCATTTATACCGCAGGTATAAAGATAAAGTATTGTGTTTGCAAAAAAATCCAAAACCAGTATTTCTCCCAAATTATTCGTTTTAGGCGTTTTAAGGCCTCCTAGGTGGTATCACTAAGTTGTCTGTGTGTGTGTCTGTTATCATCATAGCTTCTAGGTATTTATGCTAGAAAGTTGAAACTTTGTACAAATATCAGTCTATAGGTGCAGTTTTGCAATCCGAAAAATAATTGTTATGACGTCTTTATAGCCCGCAATAATGACTCAGCAAAATTTTGAAAAATCATAAAATGCGGAAGTAATGCGATCGGAGTGAAATTTGGCACTCATGTAGCAATGTATAAGAGAAATATATATATATATATATATAATATATATATATTATATATATTATATATATATATATATATATATATATATATATATATATATATATATATATATATATCAGTTTTATCACATTATCAGTATTAGTTTACTTTTTATCATTGTGTACGCTTTTTTTAAAAAAAGAAAATGGGGAAATAATCCAATTGAGTTAAACTTTGATACAAGGGTATACCTTAACTTAATAAATAAGCACACTACGTTTCGTTTCAATATTACAAAGATATCCATGATTTTTGTTGGATCATAATAGGTAAGCAGCATCGAGCGTGGTCAGTGCCTGTATGGGTGACTGCTAGGAAACGGATGTATTTATTATCTATGGATGAGCGAAGCGAGTCCGAAGACGTGTTGCAGAATAAATTTAACGACATATATATTTTGAGGACGGGCGTAGCGAAGCCAGGGTTGGCACCCGGTTGGGGAAAATTAAAAAACCCACCCGGGCAAAATGGGCAAAACCCACTCTATTTTACCCGGGTTTTTTACTGGGTTTTTATATTTTTTATTCCTTAATTTAGTTTTTTATAATAAAGCTTGTTGTTTCCTTGGGAAATTAGCTAAAAATAAATAAAATAATTATAAAAAGTATAATTAGGTTATTCTTGCATCTGTTCTATGCATGTAAAATAAATCAAGGCATTGGTATACATATATGAATGCTCTTTATTTTTATTAAACTCTTTTTTACATATTTATTGAGTATGTTAAATGTTTAAGAAAAAAAATATTAATTTAACTAAAACTTTGTTCAATAAATGTATTAATTACGTATTACGCCTATTTATCAACTAGATTCTTAAAATAGGCCTAAAAATACAATTATTTAACTTGCAATTTAAAAAAATATATAAAAACCCATTTTACCCATTAAACCCAAAAAACCCGGGTTTTTTTAAAAAAAAAACCGTGTTTTTGCCAACCCTGAGCGAAGCCGATGCATGTAGGAAGAGCATAGCGAATCCGATATGACGAGGAAAAGTCCCGAGGTACCCCGTACCTGATTTTAGCCAATTCTTATTTATAACACAAAGGGGTACAATACCCTATATATAGTTGAATACAATAGCCTGACATGTTGTATCTATAGCTTGTAAATAATAAACATAGATATTAGATTATATACAATATTAAACATCCACTTATTGTTTAAAGATAATAATTAAATACCTATTTTTAAATATAAACACTCATTATGAATATCAATCATCTAAAGAGGTAAAAGTCAACAACTAAAAAACAACAAAAATCAAGATATATTAGGGAGGGGATAACTTCAAGTTAAGCTGGTCCCAGTGCGGCGCGAGAAACCGTACCACGACCACAACCTTGCAAATAACCGGTATTCCCGCCTAATTAGTGAACGTACGTACTATTACTTGTATTTTTATTACTATTTATTATCTTTTTAACAATATCCAAGGTCTATTCCAAATATTGGTTTCTATAAATTAATTTTTATATTGAATGTATTTAAGAAATTACTGCAGTTAACCAATAAGTTGTTGTTTGTTTACGTGTACAACAATTGGGTACACATTGTTGTTGTTTAACAAAATAATTTTCATTAATAGCTGTGTAGTCTTCAGACCAATTTAAAAAAATTCTGATTGAAAATTCTGGTTTGGTCAACAAGGCTTTGGTCAAAAACAAAGTAATTATATTGTTATAGCCTTAATCTTATTATTTGGTTAAGAATAAAAAGATTTCCTTAAATTTTATTTGGTTACCACAAAACAACCTAATTGTTGTTTGTTTACGCAAACATAATTGTTTGGATTGAGAAGTTTTTGTTTGTTGACAAAACATTGCGATTGTGTTGGTGTTTATTTCGTTTAATGTCTTATCGACACTATCTGTTGTCAAGTCTAAACAAATGTTATATAAATTAATTTGATCTTCTTTTTTGCGTTCCACGTTCTACGTGTGTGTTCTACGCGTTCGCACTGTGAACGCGTTCTACTACTTGCCTGGAGCGTAAGTAGCTGCATATTGCATAGGCAGTCAAAAGAATTTCCATTAGTTAAATGTGGAATCAAAGGGGGGAGGGTGCGATACTTTTGTCTGTTTAACCAACCCCCGCGATCCCCTCTCTACCTCCTTCCTAGTTCGTATTAATTACTTAATAAACTCATTAAACACAATCATTATTAACTATATTAAAACATGATTCCCAAGTGTTCCAATTGCACTATCTTATTTTCGACAGAACTAACCTTTTGAGATGCGGTTTTCTGCGTTTCCTGCTAAGTTTTACCCTCTGAATACAACGCTACTTTTAGTTTTGTCCAGTCAAGTTTACTTTTTGAGAAAAGTCAATGCATAGATTTTACTACACACTACACTAGCTTTCATTGAATATTTATCTTATTTTAGGTATTAGTTCGTATTAGTTAAAAATTCGATGATAAAATGTCGTATGTAACAAGGATGAAAGATTTTAGTTCTCGTATTATCACACTTGGCCGAGTCTTAGGAACTCAAAATGTTAGTAATCTTCCTCGGGAAGCCTTAGGAACTATCTAGTTCAGAGATTCGCAAACTTTAGAGTCCCGCGGTCCTCCATTGTAGAAAAATGGCACATGGGGGACCGTCTCGCTACCCCCCTCCCCCTCCCCAATTAATAAATTCAATAAATTGGACTCATCGCTAAATTTTCTCTTCTTTACGTTATAAATGTAAAAAAGAGCAAAAGAGATTGAAAATTATTGCATTTTTAATTAGTTTGATTTCATCAACCATGATGAAATCAAAACAACGTTGTAGATTTGTAACTTAATAAAATAAATCAATAAGTAATGAAATAAGTGACGAAACAAACAATAATAACCTGATGGTTTTTATTGCTTTTAGCAGCTGGTAAAAGCATTGTTTTTAATATAAACTAGTTAAATTTGACTAAAGTATTGTTACTTTCGTCCTATTTTTTTTAAAGACACTGGATGGGACTGGAATAACAACTTCTTACTTCTTTAAATGACTATATTTCGCCTGACCCCAGGCATACTCATGTATGCCAATGATGTTTTACCAAAAACTATATGTTTTTGGTAAACAATTATTGTTGTCAGATAAAAGAGATCTGACAATGAAAGTTTAAAGAAGTCTTAGGTAAACTCGAAAAATACCAACTTGAGGTGAAAGATATGTTACAATCATGTCTTAAGTTCAATGGTGGGATAAAGTTGCTTACTATGAACCCTGATGGCGCCTGTTTTGTACGGTCTAGTAAAATTGCACAAAGAAAATAAAGAAATAAGACCCATTGTTAGTTATACCAGGACACCTAGTGAAAATTATTAATCCACAGTGTAATAAACCAAAATATGGAATAAAAAATAGAGATGAATTTAAAAATGCTAGAAGTACTTTATGTAGGATAGGAAAACTAGAAAACATTGTTAGAGTTGAAAAAATGAAAATAAAACCAGACCTATATACAGGAAATTCAGTTAAAAGAAACCTAATGAATGTTAAGTTAAGAAAGAAATATAAGCAAAAGCATAGTGGAGTCTGTAGGCTTAAATGTATAAGTCTATAGGATGCAGATTTAGGTAGATCTCCAGATCTACCTAAATCTGTACAGGTCTTCCAAGACCTGCTGAGAAGAGATGGGCTGAAAATTTTTTGAGCAGTGGAAAAGACTAAGAAGGTTATATCAGAAGAAATATAGCTGAAAAAGGACCTTTACAAGATCAAATCACTACTGAAGACTGAGACTGGACGGACTAACATGAAATTAGAAGAGGAAAGAAAGGTGTTGTAGGTTACTATTAAAAAAAGGAAAATAAAAACAGAAAAACATACTGTGTTTTATTATTTATTTATTTTATGTAGTTTTAAACATTATCCGACATTTTTAATTTGTTATCATTAATAGTTCTCTATTAGTTTTTTATCTATGATTTACTTTTTTAATTTATTTTTTGACAGTGTTAATCAATTATTAACTGTGATTTATTTTTTAGTATTTTTTGTGGTTTTGTTAATTGTTTGGCATGTCAACCAGAAATGTACCCTTGTCTATGTTTGAAGCCTGAAAATGTCAACAATGTTGGATCAAATATAAAGCTAATTAATCTTTAGTTTTTCTTTTCCTATAGAACTTTAAGCTCATAGTTTATTTGTTATTTATAAAAATATAAACTCCGAGTTCATAAAACTATTTGTTACAAAATTGGGCTTAAGGAACTTTCTGGCACCACTCAATAATGAATTCCTCTCTATGCACTGGAGTATCTCTCAAAAAGACTCTTAAGTTCCCTGGTCAGATAATCTATCCACTGAAGAGGTTAGCCGTTGACTCTTATTTTGTTGTTTTTATTTTCTGAATGATTAAACGGGCTTAAGGAGTTTGAATTATCTAGACACCTTGGTTTCAACATAGCATTAATTTAAAATCTCGATAAAAATTTAATAGACATTTGAAGTAGCTTTGTCTGCATCATATGTGCCAATGACCTCAGTCCAATCAACCCTTCCTAGCGATTTCTGCTAAAGTCCATAACTTATGTTATTCTTAGTTACCTGTCCTCTTAAAATTTAGATAGGGTAGCTGGTAGGACCATAAAAAGAAGATAACGATCTATATTATCTGTATGTATACTCCCAGTTTCTATAGGATTTATTGATCTTATCATAATATGATCAATGCATGTCCCACTTGAGCTCTAGTAGTATCTAGTCTAATGTATGATATAAATCCTCTTCCATGTAGAGTAAATATTTAAGTAAATATCTCTATACAAGACTATCTGTATCATATGCATGTCCTCTCATACTGGGTTCATCTGTTGGACGTTAATAAAAAATATTTAACAATGAATTTAAAAATGTATTTTCCTGAAGAGAAAGGGAGCGATAGAATGGCAAAAGTAAGAAGGAATAACTTGAATTAGGTTGCATATTTAGACAGACACTAATAGTAGCACTGTCAAGTTGGCACTCACTCTGAGTAAACAGAAAGCTATAAACTTACTAATGTTTTATAATAAAAATCAGCACCCCATCACACTTGTTTAAGGTTTTACCACTTTTAAAGCATTTAAAACCACCCAAAACTGGAAAATCTGCATTTTCATTCAATCCTGTCCGATTAGCACAATTTTAAGTTTACAACTTAGAAAGTTAAAAAGGATTACAAAATAATCAAAGTTATTTTTGCAACTTCTAATGTTAATATTATAATATTAGCATTTATACTAGAAAGATTATATTTTACTTCTTAGTTCATCTCATAGCTATTATCAGGTATATGACTTAGTATGACATCATCTACTTCATATCTATCATCCATAATGAGGAGAATGACTTAAAAGACAGCTTTGAAAAAATAGTTTGTAAGGTACTGCTATAGTAAAGCATAAAAAACTAATTTTATACTTCATTAAAAATATCTTCTGGTATTACAATGAAAGTGATATAAATGACAAGTATAGAGATTAAACATATTTTTTTTTTAGTGATTATATAAATTATAAAGGACTTATTTTGAAACCTTTTCAGATGCAACACATTTCTTATACTCATCTACAGATAAAAATTCTTTGTTCTTTAGATGTCTAGCAATTTAATCTTCTATCTATCTTCCTTTCGAACAACGAAAAAGTTGCCGTTCCAACATACAAACTTGTTCTGAATTTGTTTCTTCAAACAGAAAATTATTGTAGTGTACAGATAAATGAGCTATGTTTGATCATAATTCCAGTCTTGGAAAATGCAGCGGATCAATTATGAGCTGACTAAAACTTACATTCCATTTAGATTAAAAAACTTATTAATCTGAAACAAGGTAAGAATGACATTAACATAAAAAAGTAAAATTCGGTGCGACATAGTTTTGTTTTGAGTGTCCGAGGAAGTAGCGGTGGTGGTTGGCGACGATGTTTTTCTTTTGAAAGGTACGATACACTCCTTCCTTTCTATATTAGTTCCTTGAGCAAAACCCAGTGGCTAACTTTTTTATGCCGTTGTAATATTCAAAATACAAACGTAAACAGCCTGATTCGCTATCTGTTGCGTCGAATCGAAATAAATTGATTCGTGAGATTATTCGTACTTGTAAATACACCTCATGGTGAAAGCTTAGAGCGAAAATAAACCTAATTTGCTCTCATTGTTATTTCTACGTATGGTATTTAAACAAATATTTTCATTTCGCATCTATCCATGCGTGTTAGTTAAACTAGACTTCCAATCTATAGCATAAACAATAGTATTGAATTTAAGGTAAGGCCTTCCAGGAATCAAATGCTAGCGAAGGCTGGATTAGTTCTATTTACATAAAGTCAAAAGGTATCAGGTAATGTTATGAAAACAGGTTCCATGACCTGTCTAACTTGGAACTCTGCCCAGAAACATTGAGTAGGCGCAGGTTAAGAATCTGTCACTCAGTAGTACCATCCCACCCGGCAGTTTATTATTAACCATTGCATGTAAGTCTTTATATATATTTCCTTATGAAGTAAATAATAATTTAAATTAATCATGAAAATTAATTTACAATTTTAATCAAAACACTATAAGTCGAAATATTGTCGTATCTTATAACTGTATCTATTCTTTCCTCCTCGATGATTTTATTGCCAAACCCATAGAGATATATACTAGAGGGGGCATAGCCTATCTCAATACATTGAAAGGCCTGAAACATCGTATTGGGGGCTCTCAGTGGCTCTGTGTAACCTCATTGAAACCTCCTTCAATGAGGTTTCAACCAATAGAGAATAGAATAGAATAGAATAGAATTTCAAAATTCAACCAATAGAGCCCCTCTAGTAATAATATCTCTATGGCCAAACCGATGACTACAGACTGGATAAGAATGTATCTATTTTTTTTCTCTTCCATTATTTTGTCATCAAACTGCGATATCAATGTATCTATATTTTCCGCCTCGTCTATTTTAAAAAAAAACTCCACAACTACCCAAGTAGAAAGTAATAAATTAGAAATTAGAAAATATAGAATGACTTAGACTGCCTGACTTACCATTATTTACTTTGGTCTTGAATTATTTAATGATTATTTTAATCTATTACTAGTTTAGACAAAAAGAACCATCTAACAGGGCAACCACCCTACACTCCTTCGGTCCTGACAGGGATAATAATAGACTTAAGTGTAATACTTTTATTACTTTCGCTCACCTAGATATACTACCGTAGGTATACAGGAAATGTGAGTCCTTGGGCACCGAGTATTGCAAAACTCGGTAGTATCAAATATATGTTTTGATGCCAAAACATATATAATCTCTAACCGCCATGATGGCGGTAAGAGAACACCGCTCGTCTCTGGTAAATACTTCACATTTTATTCTTCAATATTTTAATTAAAGGTCAGAGTGAGTTCAGAATCTGTATGCACCCTGATGAGTTAGACGTAACGGACACAGTGGATATGACATTATTTCGAGCTATCATGATGACGAATGTCGAATGATGAACAGTTCCTAGATGTAACATTGTATTTTGCTTGTTACATTTCTTAGGTATCTATCGCACATTTATAGTGTGTCAACTATTCATGAGTTTTGCAAAACTCGGTACTATCAAGTGATAATTTTTATTTTTATTTGATCACCTATTACTCTGAAACGTAAAAAGTTACTCGAAATTTAGTATAATACATAAGGAACATCATAAGAAGTTTGAAATCTACATTTTTTATTTTACTTGTGAAGGTTTCAGTGAACATTAATAATGCATTTTGGGATACATAAACTATTGACTACAGTTATCGTTCAGTTTAAAAAAAATCCCCAAGGTCATAAGTATTTTGGGGGTTGATCAATCAGAGAAGCCGCAGCCAACTCTTCACTTAAAAAGAGAAAAAAACCGCTGTAGGGAAATAACCTTCTTCCTGACAATCTTAGAATAATACTATATATAGAAGGAGCACTACTGATAACACGAAAGGTCGGTTCACTTTGTGCAACTAAAGTAATGCTCCACCCTAACAATATACAATTTCTAAAAAAAGGTTGGCAATACTTCCGGTTGCTGATTATTATGTTCTATTATTATTTAATGATTGATTATTCATAAATACTAATAATAAATATCGGTGCTTACAATATTTAAAGCATTTTTAAATTGTAGTTTAACGTATTTATTAAAATTATATATAATAAGTAGTCCTCGGCAACTAAATGTAGATTCTTGTATTCCGCCACCCTTTTGCCTTTTGCCAGTTTTTAAATACTCAGTAGTTGTTTTTAAGTTATTATATTTGTTCTTTACGATCTTTCTTCATTAATAGATATTTTATGACACCATATTTAAATAATGTTTTGTTGTCAGGTGGCAGCATTACTTGTGCACCAGTCAACCGGCTTTCGTTGTTATCAGTGGAATTACATGTGTTTACGGTCCTTGTGCTCCTTCTATATTTAAGTATTATTCTAAGCTGAAAATCGTTTCACTTTGTTGTTGCTTCTTTCTTTGTTTACATCCGTTTTTGAAAACTACTTTTAAATTAATCTTAAAAATTACATTTTAAAATAAAACTACACAAAAGAAATGTAAAAAAACATCGCCAAGAAAATACGGGTAAAATATACCTGATTTGTTTACATAGTTTTTTTTCTCGCTTTCTTCTCGCAGAGATTTTTTTTCTTAAGAATCGGCAGTGCCTAAACTGACCTATCAAGATTTTTAAAGTAGTTAATAGACTGAAATGTTTGTTTACATCTGTCATTTAAATAACATTTTATAGCAACAATTAAAATGTTTTGAAAATCAAACAAACTTTTTTAAAAAGTTAAAAATAATGTTTGTAAAATAAAGGTTGGCAAGTATAAGATGTTTTCATAAAATAGGTAACGTTCGTTGTCGGAGGACCTAAGAATTTCTACTTTAGGCATTGGGTAGAAAATTCTAGGCCAATCGAAACCGATTACGTTTTTAATATTTTTTTAAAGGAACTAACGCTATTTAATCTGAGTAGCGAGATCGGTTTTATTACGCTCTAGACCTTAGCCAAACCTTTTCATTCTGAGGTTGAGTGTAGAAAAATCGAAGTGTTACGAGCTTAAAGTTTTGTCTACAACATTCTGAGAACGAGCGAAAAGTTTCAAAGCCCGAAGTTGTGTAGGAAAGTTTCAAATAACTTGTAGTACCTGTACTGAAATTATGTAGCATGTGTCATAATGGCGATGTTGATGTTTAAGAAGGTATATTAATTCAGCAAACAATTATAATTTATTTATGTTTATGTTTCAGAGCTAAAATGGTTATGATAGCAAGTAAGGGTCTCTTGTTATTACTAGTGGCTGCAACATATGCTCAAGAAACACCACAAGTTACCTCTAAAAGGTATACGTCGTATTGTATATTATTATATTTTTACTTTTCCTCATTTATACCGTAGGTATAAATGAGGTAAAATACTGTGTTTGCAAAACAATCAGAAACCGGGATGCCATAGGAATTCTCTGTTTCAAGTGTTTTTAAGGCCTCCTGAGTGGTTTTCACAAAGTTGTCTGTTAATATGTGTGTGTCTGTTATAATCGTAGCTCTTAGAGCATTTATGCTAGAGAGCTTAAACTTCGTACAAAAAATCAGTCAACCGATGTAGTAGTGCTATTCGGAAAATATTTTTTTATGACGGCATGACCCGCTATTATGACTGGAAATTTTTCGAAAAATCATAAAACGCGAAAAATGATAAGATTGAATTAAGATTTGGCACGCATGTAGCCATGAATAAGACTAACATATGCGCCAAGTTTCATCTCATTATCAGCATTAGTTCAATTTTTATCGAATGACTTGTGTACGTTTTTTAAAAAATAAAAATTAAAACATCGGAAAAGAATCCAATTAAGTTGAAATTTAGTATAAGTATATACCTTTACGTAATAAATAAGTACGCTAAGTTTTGTTTCAATACGACAAGTATATATATATATGATACTGTATATATATATATATATATATATATATATATATATATTATATATATATTATATATATATATATATATATATATATATATATATATATATATATATATATATATATATATATAATATATATATATACAAGTATATATATAAAGTATATTTATGATTTTTTTGGATCATAAAAGTTAAACTGCATTGAGCTTGGTCAGTACTGTATGGATGACAACTGAAAATGATACGGATGCATTTACTATCTAAGGACGAGCGAAGCAAGTCCGAAGACATGCTGCAGTATAAATTTGGCGAATTGTATATTCTGAGGACGAGCGAAGCAAGTCCGAAGACATGCTGCAGTATAAATTTGGTGAATTGTATATTCTGAGGACGAGCGAAGCAAGTCCGAAGACATGCTGCAGTATAAATTTGGTGAATTGTATATTCTGAGACGAGCGAAGCAGTAGAAGACATGCTTGCAGTATAAATTGGTGAATTGTATATTTCTGAGGACGAGCGAAAATAAGACTATTGCTGAGGCGAAGCGAAGCAAGTCCGAAGACATGCCTTGGCAAATTTGAGTGAATTGTATATTCTGAGGACGAGCGAAGCGATCCATCGTTATGAGGAATAGTTCCCAGGTACCCTGTACCCGATTTTACAGTAATGTTATACTCTAATGCTAAATTACATCATATGGTATCATTATTTATTATACTTTGCCGGGTAGACCATTGTACTGCTGTGCCAAGTATAATGTTGTACATTGTGAAATTTCGCATTGTAATGTTGTATGTATTATAATGGTAGAAATGTAAAATCGAAGTGTATGGGTGTGAATAAGAGTTTGAAGTAAAGCCACCTGCAATCTAGTGGCCATCTAAGTAACTAATATTTTTCTGTCGAATCATTATTATGACATCTACTGGCATCTAGCGGCATTCTTAGAAACTATTATTTATATCTTTTATTTAAAGTTATTTTTTGTTCTCAAAAATTGAAAGGTTATTTTCACTTTGCCTCATTAAACCAGAAATAACCAGTGTGTGTGTGTGTGTTTGTGTGAGTGTGTGTGTTTGTGTGTGTGTGTCTTTGTGTGTGTGTGTGTGTTTGTGTGTGTGTATGTGTGTGTGTGTGTGAGTGTTTGTACGTTTGTTATTATTGTTACTCCCAGAGAGTTTATTACATAGAGTTGACATTTTGTGAAAGTCTAGTTGTGCTATTCGAAAAATATTTGTTTATGTTACTTGACTAACAAGCAACAATGACTCATCAAAAATTTAGAAGATTTATCTTATTTCCAGCATTAGTTCACTTTTATCAAATGATATGTATAAAGGATGAGTAGTGTGTGCGAGTCCGATTTTATAAGGGAAAGTTTTCATCCTTGTACTGTGTACTGATTTTTTAGTTAGCTATTTTATTATCTATTTTAATTTTATATACATGTTTTTCATGTTTGAATAACCTTGTGAATCATGTGTGGGGTCACTAACAACCATGAGTCAACTTATTGTTTGTAATTTTTTTCAGAATATGGTCATGGGAATGTGTAGACAACAAGAACTGTGTCAAGACCAACATAACACTGGTGAAGGAACCAATGTCTTACCAAGTTTGTCACTTGAGTTGCGGTAACAGTGTCCTATGGCCTTATCCTACAGGTCGTGTAAATATTTCAAAAACTATTGCACTTATTAATCCTCATAGCGTGTCAATTGAATCATCTTCATCTCATAAAACAGGTAACGATTATTTCATAGAGCGTTATAATACAGGTGAAAAATTAGTAGTTTGCGGGATGCACAATTATATTATATTATTTATATATATTATATATATATAATATATATATATATATATATATATATATATATTATATATATATATATATATATATATATATATATATATATATATATATATATATATATATATATGCCGAGAAAAATGAGCTAATGAGATTTTTTTGGCTCGTGATACTCTTAAACGCTTTGATAAGTTTGATGATGAAACTTGACATGTAATCGGAGGTTATGGGAGTTATGAACCCTTGTCTTTTTGAAAAGACATCTCGTCATCAATATTTGTTGTGTTGATTAGAATCAGACCAGTACAAGCTTAATCCCCATGTGATAGAGTCCTGATAGTTGACCTCTCTACCTATGTTATACAGTAGTCGCCAGGTCAATGAAAACATTTCAGTACCGAGAACAGAATAAATCCATCACTGTTCGACACCAATTTAAACACTATTTTAAAATAACATGTTGTCATAAGTTAACATAAATGGATCATGATTATTGGTAGGTTCCATAGTAAATTATGGAATAGTGTATTTAAATCGCAGCGTGACTTATTTGTTTCATTATCTGCAAACGGGTATGATCTTCTGAAACCTGTAGGTAGGACACGTCCTATGTGGTTTCAAGCTTATTTCAAGATGCAACCTAATTTATTCGGACTCGTTATGATTTTGCTATATTATGAAAATCTTTTATTACACAAATAAAAACATGTTTCAGGAGCCAATCCCAACGTCCAAGAACTTATGAGATTAAATGCCAAGAAATTTACGGAAGGAATATTATCCTTATTACCCGGTGAAAAGACAAGTGGAAGGCCTAAAAGTCTTTCTGTCAAAGTTGATATTGAAGATGCTAGTTTGCTTCATTTAACCCAAGATACTGACGAGAGTTACTCTATTAAAGTGGAGCCAGCATCTGATGGGCGAGTAAGTATGTACCTTATGCCCTTAGCATATGCCAAGGGTTTTGTCTTCTTGTTCAAGGTTCCGTCCTAGATTTAAAGTTTCAGATCCTTAATTTTTACTGATAAATATGTCTACGTAAGCGTGATTGACTTGAAGGAAGTTTCAGGGTTTATCTCATTAAACCAGCATGATGTTGGACTCTTTGTAAATGTATAGGTTACAATACCAACCTATTGAAAACAATAGGTTGGTAACATAACCTTACTCATGAAGTGTAAATATTTATAATTGCGATTATTCATGTAAATTTAGTGAGAGTTTAAGATTTTGTTGCTTTAACTTAATTTACTATGGATTATGTTTTTGAAATTATTCCAATAGCAACTACAATACAATAGAAATTCGTAACAACATGTTTGACGGAGTCTGGACTGGATCACTTAGCACTAGAGTACTTGTTTGTACTACTTTTACTATTTGTAGAGCTATAGTCCACCATAAACTAATTTACTTATAACTAACTATTACTTAGTACCTTGTTAGTTGTTTCCCTAAATTATAAAAATGAACTAGTTGATACATCAATGCATCAGCAATACATGACATTCAACTGTAAGTGCAAATTATGTAATAGTTATAAGAATTATTGTATATTATGCTTATTGGTTTCAGTTGACAGCTGTTGTGAAATCAAACAATTATTACGGTGCTCGACACGGTTTAGAAACACTCAGACAGTTGATAGTTTACGATCCGTTCAGTACAAACCTAGTGATGCCGACAGATATCGACATCACTGATGGTCCTATATACAAACACAGAGGGATCCTTTTGGACACAGCGAGAAGTTATATTTCTGTACCTGTTATAAAGAAGACAATAGAAGCCATGTCTGCCAACAAGCTCAACACTTTCCATTGGCATATAACTGACTCCCAGAGTTTTCCCTTCAGTTCAAAAACATTTCCTGATTTTACTACGTATGGGACTTATTCTGAAGATGATGTAAGTAAATAATAAATTATTTTATTTGTTTCATGTCATGTGCATACCTCAGGTACCAATTAATGAATTCCGTTTTAGGACCTCTCGGTACATCAGATTTACCCTGCGGGAACCACTTCAACATTTGTCACCTCCACCACACTTTAAGTACCTATTAATTATTACAGTTAGCTAAATCTATTATAGCAAATACTAATCTTAAAAACTAAGAGCACAGCCTCGGCTGCGAACCCCAAACCTCTGGTGCTAAAATCGACTGTTCATTCGTTCACGGCTACGATAGCAGAAGCTCTTATGCCAACGCTATAGTTTATTCTTAAAACGGAGGATACCGTGGTAATTATCTAGTTTAAAATGATCTTAGTAGGTTCTATATTTATTTTTTATTGATTAATGCGGGTACCTAAATTAAATTAGACACAACAAATTCGAAGATAAAATGCTAAAAACCAATTTTAAAGCAAGTCCTTTACATGTTATTTAAAAATAATTATAAGATATTTGCACCCATTTTGACCATCTACTTTTGAGAAACCAGTAGCATGTAATATATATATTGATATATTGATAATTTAGCATATAAAACAAATAATATACCTATTTATTTTTAACAGGTGTACACTGAAGATGCTATCAAATCAGTCGTTCGCCATGGTTTGATCAATGGCGTTCGTGTCCTGCCTGAATTCGATGCACCAGCTCACGTTGGCGAAGGTTGGCAGTGGGCCCCTGAAAATACTACAGTTTGCTTCAAATCCGAGCCCTGGCAGAGTTATTGCGTCGAACCCCCTTGTGGACAACTTAATCCAACTTCTGATAAGGTTTATGAGATCTTAGAAGGGATATACAGCGATATGAACGATTTGTTTTTCTCAGATTTGTTCCATATGGGTGGCGATGAAGTGAATTTAAATTGTTGGAATTCCAGTGCTGCTGTTACTGATAACATGGAGAAAATGTAGGATATAATTTTTTATACGTTCCTTTTACTTTTTTTATTGTAAATATCTTTCTATATCTTTTTAGAAAAATGAATGTGTTTGTATTAGGCATTTTTAGGATTTTTGAGTGGTTTTACCAAGTTGTCTGTGTGTCTAAGAGTAGTATCATCTGTTTTTGTATCATCAAAGCACCCAATGTGTTTATGATAGAGAGTTAAAACTTAATATAATAGTCGAAGTAAAATCTATAGTTGTGCTGACCGGAAAATGATTTTTACTATGACGTTATAAATTATTAATAATAAATCTAGAAAAATTGTAAAATTTATAAAAATGCGAAACAATGATCGGATCTATTTAAACTGTATAGAGTTGGAATTTGACATAATTTTATATTGTATATAATTTATGTATCGGGTTTTGCCGGTTTACAAGTGTCGAGTAGTATCGACTTTGATCAGTACTTTGGTAGTTCACAGCTGGGGATGACAGCTGTCTAAGGACGAGCAAAGCAAGTCCTAACTTATGAGAATGATGCTTGTAAGTTCGATAAGGTAAGGAAAAATCCCGAGTTACCTGATACCCGATTTCGAAGCTATATTAAGCAGGGTGCCTATGGTATTTCTATACACATAATTTATTCCCTTTTTAGAAACACTTTTTTATGTAATTCTTCTTGCATTGTTTTCAAGCTATTCTCTGCGATATACTTTTACTTGCCCATCCCTGTGGGTAGAGACCACAACAAAATAAAAAAAAAATTTTAGATTTTGATGCAAATGTGAATCTAGATTGCAGAGGAAAAGGGGAACTACTTGTACACGCCCTAGTTGGACACATACGGGGGTACCCGGTAATGTAATGCTTAGCACGTGTGCCTGTCACTCAGTTTTGGTTTTGTCAAAAACTGGTTTAGTCTCGGTTCAATTCCAGTCGGGTCCGCTTGAATTTTTATTCACGGGATGGAAATCGTAATATAGGGGTCGTTCAAAGCGGACTGTTGCCGGTGGTTCTGAGCCTTTGCGATGTCAGGTACTCGTAAAAAATCCCTAACCCTAAAGAACCCTAGTTTAGACAAATTTTGGACCCTCATTAGCAGGTTTTTTAAAATATATGTTTCTGCTTTATGGTTCTGAGGGCAGAAAATCTTAGTCTGACGGCGGAGCACGTGTCGTTCCTAGTTAAAGCTACAACTAATTAGCTAACTAGCTATAGTAAAAGTCTATTATAGCTACAAACCTTTACTATAGTAATGTCGCGGCTCCTCTGTAGATTAGATGCGAATTGCCTGCTGTAGGACTTATGAAGTAAGCACTACCTTCAATCGATAGGAGTTGGCAAAAAATGCGCAGTTACGTAGCCTATTTTCATTATGATCCCACTTCTTTAGGACTCTTCTTACTCACATTCCTCGCTGTGACAGAACATTATTGCTATCTGTAGTGCAGCATTATTGTCTTACTATAAATCGCCCTAGCTAGTGAAACTGATACAGTCCCCGACAAGTTTTGAGTTTGTTTTCTGATAATTTATGAAGCCTGTCATAATATTTTTGCACTACGCGTTTGTTATGTATGCTTGTGTTATGTGTAGTTCTGTGGGATACAAAACGTCTAGTCCTTTTTTAGTGACACAAAATTAAAATTCTTTTGCTTTTTTGACTATAGGCACATTTAAAAGTACCTATAATTATTAAGATAATGGATAAACGTGATCTATTTTTTAACAGAAATCTTGCAAGAACTCACGAAGGATTTCACGATTTATGGAGTCACTTCCAAGAAAGAGCTTTAGAAAAACTAGATAAAGTAACTAAAGATAAGAAACAAGTTATCCTTTGGACCAGCTCTCTTACTGCTGATAACATTGAACAATATCTAGATAAGAACAGATACATAATCCAGATATGGACTAAAGGCAACGACAAAACCATTGCTGATTTGATTAAGAAAGGTTACAGAGTAATATTCTCCAACTACGAGGCTCTTTACTTTGACTGTGGGTATGTATGTTGCATATTATGTTATTAGAATAGATTCTCTTAATGTATTTATTTTGGAGTCCCACAAGTAGTTTTAGTCACACGCGACTCTAGAACATCTCTTTCAGATTTATTCTTGTACTGGAATTTTTAAATCGTGTTTTGGTATCAAACGTCATGATTTGCATATGACCGTTTGGATGATAAAGGTCGTTAAGGCGTCAGTCATAAATTGACCTACCGTGGAGTTACTAGGTAAACATAAACAAAAGTCATTTGACTTCTTGGCCGCTACGTGGCCTCGGCGCTGCGGGCCGCTTCGCGACCACATGGTTCTTGTCCTATGTTAATTTGTCATATTACTAGATTATACAAGTAGCCTACTGCTACGGTATAAGCGGATTTTTAAATGTATTAGTCAAAAAACGGAATTTATTTCCATTATGTTATACATATCAATCAATAAAAACAGAACAAGGGCAATGCTAAAGGGCCTTATTTAAATTGAGAGGCAATCATCAGCTTTTTCTCCTGGCTGTTGTGTCAAAAGAATGATTCAACTTTAGAGGTAGTGTTGGCAAGGGTATTTAGGGTATAGTGCTTGACTACATCGTACCCTTATCGTTTCATTCATTTCTTTTGTATACTCCTGGATCTATGGAGGTAAGTAAAACTGCTGCATTTATGACAACTGCTAAAATCTGTCATGATTAATCTCCATGAATACCTGAACATTATATCTTAAAATATAACAAAAGAAGCTTTACAACTCGTAACGCTACTGGCACGCCAGCAGTGGTAACAAATTAAATAAGGCCCCTTAATATTGCCAACCTAGCAACTTCACATTAAACCGCCAATGACCGTCTCCAACAAAACGGACATGACTTGGCGGGACAGAAAAATTGATTTCTTTACTCTTTTGGACCAAAGACTCGGCGAGGAGTTTTTTACCTCGCAAGTGGTTTTTCGTAAGACATGAAACTAGATGACTGGGTAGCAAACAGACACTCTACCAGGTCGCCATGCTTACTTGTAATTATTGTTTGCCCTAAATATTTATCTAGTCAATAGAGGGAATGTTCCACAATTAGTTTCCGCATTAAGTTAAATATAGTATATTACTTTACTTTTAAACAAAATTTATTCAATTGATTGAGGACCAAACTAAAAATAGACCACTTTTAATATTGTAAAATACCCCTTTTGAAACCCCGGAGAAAATCTATATTAAAACTTGTAGTTAAAACAAACTCCGCTAGAATGAGTTGACTTACGCACCTCAATGCAGATAAGTGACAAAATCTTTCGCTAACTTACGCCAAAATTAAATAATATGTGCATTTTTATTATTTTTAAATCAGGGAAAAAGTAGGCCAATGATAGAATATGATAAGGATTATAAACTAAGCCATTATAAATAAAATTAAGCCATTATTATTTTTATGTAATTTATAAATAAATAAATATTAAATAAAAAAATAAAATAAAATAAAATAAGTTAACACAATGACACCTTAGGCTAAATTGTCAGGATTTTGTAGTGGTCCAAATTGAGCGCTTGTGCTTATTGACACAATATAATTGTACGAGATATTATACATTGTTGACCCAATATATTGTGTCAACTATTCATGTTTAACCAAAACTCGGTAGTATCAAATAATATATGAGTGCTTATTAATCATTATGGATAAATAATGGGTAATTTGATTCATACCTAAAAGTTCTTGATTTTCGTGCCTTTCTAAGGTTATTGTTACCTAATTGTTTAACATCATCAAGTCCCTTGTGTCGTTTGTATGTGCTGAAAGCGTGTTGCTACCTTGGTAGGAACACGCTTCATTAAACTATATTCAGACGGAAGTCTAAATATAGTTAAATGGCAGGACGTAAACCTAGCAAAGCTAAAACAAATGCATTAGAAACGTTGGAACAGAATAAGGTGTCAATGCAGCAGACCTGACTTGTTAAACGTTTTATTTATACAGGGTGACCCCGGATGTACTTAATGATACGTGTAAATGACAAACAAATTTCATTTTTTATTAAAAATTCATTCTTGATAAAAGCTCCTGCATGTTTTCAAACTAAGATTTATCATATTTCTATTTTTAAAGGTAGACTCAAAAACTAAAATTTTTGGAAAACGAACGAGAAGTCAAGTAGGCTTAATTCTGACTTTTCGTAAAAAATATACTTAATACAATTGTTTAATTGTCCCCCTGAGACAATTTTCTCAAAAAAAAATTAAAACCAACTTTCTTCATCACATCCAAATTTGGATATTTTAAAAGTTTTTTAATCTGGATAAATGATACATCGCTTGAATAAATGATAAGATCTTGACTAGTGGAACAAAACTGATAGTATTGTAAACTTTGATTTAAGTAACACTAACTGAGATATTTCAATAAAATGGAAATATCTCCATTTTAAAATTGTGCGAAATGAATGTGAAAGCCAAAATGTAATAAGACTATTAAAGAATGAAAGTTAAAGATTAGACTATTAAAAAATACTTTTCAAACAAGATCTCTTCTTTTTCTTGTCTCTTAAGTGGCCTCACTTAGGATCATAAACAATGACAAGCTAGAATATACAAAGTAGAACTAGATTAAGAAGGAGATGTCAAGCCAAAACATCATTTTGTACATGGGTGATCTTTTTTAGGCAACACGTAAATCCCAAAAAGCTTACATCCGTTATTAAAACATGTCAATGAACATGCGACTTTTCGTTTTGCCTAAATAGGTTTAAAAAAAGGCCCATGTATATGTGTACTTACATTTTTTCAGTTTCGGAGCCTGGGTAGGAACCGGTAATAACTGGTGTTCTCCTTACATTCCATGGCAAACGGTTTATGATAACGATCCACAAAGACTCCTGACAAAACTTGGAATTGATTATGAAGCAAACAAACATTTAGTTATGGGAGCAGAAGCAGCTTTGTGGACTGAACAAGCTGATGACTCTTCTATCCATAATAGGTAAGTTGAGATTTATGAAGGTAAAGGTGAATCAATCTATAAATTTTCAACATTTAAGTACTTTTACAGACTGTAAGAGGCCCGAGGCCAGGGTTGCCCAATCTGCGGTGCCAAGTCACCTATTTGTTTATCAGAGATCCAATAGGTCAATTTGGTGTGGTGAACGTTTGGGGCCAGACGGTCACGTTTTTTTTTGTGCTGGTTCTATTCTAATGTTTTACATTGTTTTGTACAATTAACAACTCTTGGTTAACACACCCACACACCCGCACTCTTGGTTTTGGGGTTTTTACTTCTTTGACTATTATTATGTAATATTGGAATGTGTAAATTTCAATTTTTATATAAATAAGTGGCTTTGAAAAAAGCTATTGTTAATGATTATTTTCTTGATAATATCTGTTTAAGGCGAAACATGGCCAATGAAATATGACTTTTGTATGTTTATACCCTTTCTGAAGCACATCAACCTATAAATAATTTATGTTTGAAGGGTTGGTTACTCGTTTTATCATTAACTAAATATGCTGATTCAGAAGTAGAAGAGAGCTTAGAGGCAAATGTTTTTCAACTCTCTTTTAGAAAATTTTATTAAAAAAATAGCCTTAAGAAGTCATTATCATAACCCTTATCATAAGGCTTATGAAGTTTAAAAAAGCTAACATTATAATATAATTTTCGTCCTTTTCAGATTATGGCCCCGAGGAGCAGCAATGGCCGAGAGATTATGGACTGCTTCACAAAATACATGGAAGGATGCTAAAATAAGAATGATGTACAATAGAGGCCGAATGGTGCAGCGTGGCTTTTCACCCGATACTTTGCAGCCAGACTGGTGTGACCAACACGATGGCCTTTGTTACATCCAGTGACATCAAAATTTTAGCCCTTTTACTGTAATATTAATTATTGTTTTAATTTTTGCGTTAATAATCCTCGGATCTTATTTATCAATTAAGTATCTAGAATACAAAAAACCTTTTCAAGTGTCAATTCTGCCTTTATCCTCAGAACCTAATGTGTCTTCTCCTTTTGAAACTATTTCTGAGAATTCAAAGGAAAAATAAAAAAATTATCATTTTGATACACATAAATTTTCATAGGGGAAAAGTGCTGACTGTCTAAGAAATTATATTGTACAAAGGGATCAAGGTAGGAGGGATCAAGCATCAATCAAATACATACGGGTCAAAAAGAAGAAGCAAAAGGGGGGGGAAGTAAATATGGCTGCCGTGTTGATGCCTTTTTCTCTAATTAATTTAGTGCCATGATGTCCAATTTTTGCCGTTGTACAAACTAGATTTTAATTGGAAACTACTGTAACCACAACTTGGACACCAAAGTAAACGAAGAATTCTTCTTTGGTATTTTGTACCTAGAAATTATTTTTTTACGATCAAATTATTTATTGTAAGAAATATATCGCAAATGAATAAAAATGAAACAATGTGATGAAATAATTTTTAGATTGTGTTTGAAATTACATGTGTTCTTTTATTTTTCCAACACTACCAATACTTTAACCCATATCCTGATACTATAAATAGGTGAGAAGAAGCCTTTCAAAAGAATTCAGTTGCTCCTCGTGAAAGTGTTGTTTTCTGCATGTATGTTCTTAAGTGGTTATACGTTTGTATACTGTCTAAAACTAAATATGGCCTATTAGTAAGTATTAAGTAAAATCTTAAATAAGAATAAAATCTTATAGGTTGAGACATTGATTTAAATAAGTTTCATTTATACATGAATATGTCCAGGCATGGGCGAAGTAACAATACCTTAAAAATTTATAGAAGTTTAAAAACCTAAGCTTTTGACAAGGGAACCAAGTCTTTGTCAGAAAATTTGCCTTTTTGGTTTTTAATGCTCGTTCTTATAATTTTGATTTGTAATTTTGGTTACAACTGAACCACCGATATATTTTATGTATCATTATAGTGATTTTGAGTAGCAAAGCCAATAACTTGAGAAAGAATTTCGAGATACACCGCACCTCCTTTTTTTGTTTTATCGTACTTTATACGTTATCCAAGTATTTTAAGCTCCGACTTAACAAAGCATTTTTATTGATATTCTCAGTAAAAACCAAGATCCTCTGAGGTAAAGGTTTAATTCAATTAAAGGTATAATTGAATGTAAAGTTAGTTTGAAGAATCCGAGTTGTCAAAGCGAGAAACATTTCCAGGACAGCAAGTTGGGAAGGGACTTTACCAGGAGAGGGGCTTTGCCACCAGCTTTATCATGCGAGACCTGTGCATTTCAATATTCACACGGTGACTCCTTATTAAGACAGTGGAAGCAATGCATAGCAATGGAGCGTCATCTACCTCTCGTCATCTCATCTCAATTCTCTTTTTTTTCTTCTCTCTCGTATCTCATTTTAGCGCAAAAGCCTGCCTAAATTTCTTTGAGTCTCTTAGAACAAATAATTCAAATTGTAATAATATTCAGAATTATTATTAATTTCTTAAATATTAATATTTATCAAATAGTATTTTATGCGATTTCCTTAATACTGTTCAATAGGTATTTATGTCAGTAGAGCAGCAAAATAGAATTTCCCTGATAAGTTTTGTTAATTTAGTTTCAAGAGTCGAAAGCAGGACAACTAAACAAATTTACAGCAGAGGCGAAACCGAGGCATGAAAAATATTATTTGACTTACTTATTTAAGGAAACCCTTTATTAGCTGCTTTATTACACTTAGTTACACCTTAGTGTAACAGGATAAAAATTCATAAAAAAATTTTACAACTACTTATAACTTTTCTTTGTTTTATAATTAAACATAATAATGATGCCGTGACCTTTCTAACCGACGGAATATACCATAAAACAATGAAAAAAATTGAGAGAGGTGTCGTTTTCTTGGTTTTTTGGAGCGCTAAGTGAAATGAAATTAAGTCTAGTTCACCTAAATAAGATGATTTTTTACAAAAATCATTCTATAGTTGTACTTGTGCTATCCAGAAAATACTTTTTTATGACGTCATTAACTTGCAAAAATGACCCAGTAAAAATTTCAAAAAAAAATCCATTAAACGCGGAAAATTTATGCGATCAGATTAAAATTCAGCACGCATGTAGCCATATAAAAGATTATTACATGGGCTAAGTTTTATTTCATTATTAGCATTAGTTCAATTTTTATCAAATGACTTATCAACGATTTTTTAAAAATTGTAAAATATCGGAAAATAATCCAATTAAAATGAAATTCAGTCTTTACTTGAGAAGTAAGTGTACTAAGTTTAAATATGACAAGTGCAACAATGAATTTTGTTGAATTATGAAAGTTAAGCAGCACTGAGCGAGTTCAGTGGCTGGTTAGGTGATCACTGAGAATAAAACGGATGCATTTATCATCTGAGGACGAATGAAAAGAGCCCGAAGACGTATTGCACTGTAAATGTAACGACTTGTGTACCCTGAGGACGAGCGAAGCGAGTCTGAAGTAGGGAGGATGAGCGTAGCGAATGCATTGTGGTAAGGAAAAGTTCTGAGGTACTCCGTCCCCCTTTTTTTATTTTTCTGTTTATAGGTACTTGTATAAATAGTAACAGTTCGAATCATAAGTCAATGTTTCTTGATTGTTTAAGGCAATGTGCTAAAATATGATAATTTATTACAATATACAATTTATTTTACATAAAAGAATTTACAATACTCTAAATATGTAATACATCCTGAAAGTCCAGTGTAACCAAATTGAAAAGTAGAATAATTTTATCTCCAAAAATATATTGGCAATCCTGCGCTATTCGTTTACTATAATATGATACCATACACCCTAAACTGGTACATGGATAATTTATTTTTATGATTAGAATAAATAATTATTATTTAGTAATTTAATAAATAATTTTATTAGTTTAATAGTTTAAATTATTTTTATGTATTTATTATTTTAGTTTTTACTGACAATGTCTATTGGTATTTGCTCTTATCATTGTAACCTTAATTTACGTGAATTATTAGTGATGATAAACTAAATTATTCAATTCAACACCTGTTATTATTTGTTAATATATTACTTCTTGATTTTATGCACCTTCATTAAAATTCAATCTAATGATGCCATGGCAACATGATTTAGATAATTGTCAAGCATAATTAGTAACAGAAACTGTATAATTATTTCTAAATATATACTTATCATTCGTTTAATATTTGTGAGATATTTAGGCTGGCTTCTAGCAAGAAAGAATTGCCCGATATTATCTGTATTGCGAAGAGAATTGACTTTAAGGATATCGAATTTTCATTTATTTAACATTTTCATGAATAGCTAAAAATGAGTCAAACAAATGTTGTATGGCTAGAGTGCCTATATATGATCTAGGAATCTCGGATAATGAGAATAATAATGATTTTGTCAAAGAATTGTAATATGGCTACTGTACCAACTTGATCTAAGATCAAGAAGCTATGAATGTGATTATTTAAAAGTGGTCTAAAACCCATTACATTCTTCGGTGGCAAATGATTTGCGATAGAGTTTTTATTGCTGTAAAAAACTGTATTGGTCGGTAAATAGTTAGGAATAGTTACTTGTGAAGAAATCGAGTTTGTAACCATTATTATACGTATAGATTCCAGTAGATTTTAAAAATGTCCCTACGTCTATCATTTCAACCGACTTCCCGACCGTTATTTGAGCCTTACAGTCTTAGTAACATGTCTTTCGTCTATCATTTCGACCGACTTCTTAACTGTTATTAGATTCCAGTGGATTTAAAAGAAATGTCTCTACGTCTATCATTTCAACAGACTTCCCGACCGTCATTAGAGTCAAACAGACTTTTCTAACATGTCTCTCGTCTATCATTTTAACTGACTTTCCAATTATTATTATATTCTAACAGATTTACAAATACAGTTCCACGTCTATCATTTCAACCGATTTCCAACCATTATTAGAGTTTAACAGATTTAAGAAAAAACACTTCAATCAAGTGTAAACCACCTTAGGAGACTGAAGTCTGCAATAAGTCCCACAGGTTTATTTTCTCAAACAAGTAATTAAACACTCTATATAAGGGAGAGAAAGGGTACAAAGTTCCCACCAAATCACCGCAACTACCTTCTCAGCTCTGT
Organism: Microvelia longipes; assembly: GCA_018340805.1. Classification (NCBI taxonomy): domain Eukaryota; kingdom Metazoa; phylum Arthropoda; class Insecta; order Hemiptera; family Veliidae; genus Microvelia; species Microvelia longipes. The sequence continues at coordinate 30,998,313 of JACMZG010001893.1, read as the reverse complement.
CATTATTCAACAACTTTTTGTCTTTGTTTCTTGCACCTTAGTCCTAGTACAAAGAAGATCAACTCATTTTAAAGTATAATATTTTTAGACTGAGGCTAGAGAGAAAACCGAACTATACGTCAAGTTTTATTCCGCTGTTAACATTTCATTAAAACTTTATATTCTTGCTGAATTTAACAGTGGTGTATTTTGAACGTAAGGTGTTCAACATTTTTACAGAACGTAATTAAGTACTGCTTATGATAATTTCTAAGCAGTCTCTATACTTATTATGGTAAAAACACCAGTACCCGGCACTCCCCCAAGTACCCGGCTCCTCTCAGCGGTTTTTCGAAAATAATAAGACATCTGGTCCTATTATAAAAAAAGCGGTTTAAGCGAAAAAAAAAAATATTTTATCTCCAGAAGGGTAATAATCAAAACATTTCGGGGCTTGTTTTATGTAATAATGACTGTCATTATAACCCGGCGGGAAATAATAATTTATTATTTCACGTCGGGTTATAATCTAGCTTAGCCAACTTAATTATTGAGCAGTTAAAATTACAGATTCAAAAATCTACGTAAAGAATTTTGAGTAAACAAAGTTATGTTGGCAGCACTGATTCATTAAATCCCAGCTGTCTGTAAACAAATAATTTCTTTATCAAATCTGTTTTGACGATAAATACCTACTTTTTTACTAAGTTTTTTCTTATCTCTCAAGTAATATTCCTGTTATATTTATAATAAAAGAATTTAGTGCGGTTGTTTACGATGGAAAGTGATAATGAAATGATAGTAAACGACATAGATGAATTGTTTCCCGATATCCCCGATAATCCTCAACCGTCTTGTATAGATGACGAAGCAAATACGGTTAATAGAGCATTAAGGTATTTATATATTTTTGTTTGTTATGTATGTATGTGGTTATGTTGTATTTATAATATATTATAGAATGTATTTTTGTTAATTTTGCATAAAATAGAATAATTATGTTTCACTGATTCTATATATAAACAAATACAGTTTTTTGTTTCATATATACGTATTGTTTTTCCTTCTAATTGTAATTAATCCCTCGGCTAAAGTCTCGGGATTAAAATAAATAATTCCCTCGGCTTGCGCCTCGGGATTTATAAATCATGATTCCTTCGGCTTTCAGCCTTAGGAATCATTACAGTGACCAGGGTTATAATGGGGTCATTATTCACTAGGTGCTTAAATAACTATTATTAAAGTCATCCTTAAGCTTGAGGTTAATACCAGATTTATTCACAAAACATCGTCTAATGTGCCGATATATAGTAATATATCTCTATGTCTAATAACTTGAAACAAATTAAGCAAGTCATTTTTTCGACAGCAAATCTCAGTTGAAATTTATTTTGATATCCATTGAAATAAAATCCAATACAGGTGTTTTTCTGTTGTTTTTTTATTTGTGAGGCAAACTGGAGGCTTGTTTCGCTTATGAGAGGGACTTTGTTTTACTCAAGTAGTATGTAAGGGGCAAAAGAAAAGGTAAAGGCGGATAAAGCTGTCTACTGGCTTTCTATTCCCAGTACGGAGTGGCAAATCAATCCTAAGACTAAAGTAGGTTTTCTTACAAACATCTTCTCCATATGTAGAAGGGGCTTTTTCTTTCAATTCGCATACTTCCCTCACTTTTTTTTATTTTATCTTTAAAAATACAAAACTTACTCATTTATATTTTATAACATTGAAATGACATTTTGATAAAAAAACAAGTTGAGGATGACTATAATAGATCTTGCGGCTACAGAGATGCTCGTGCCTTTATCTTTAGATGTTTCAACTATCTTCAATCGTAGCATGGTCCTTAGAATAATACTTAATACATATTCGTATTCTAATACACTTTTGTAGAAGAATTGTGGTGCAGTAACTACTACACCACCAGTAAACTGGCTATGGTGTTATCAGTAGAATTGCATTGTGTTTACGGTCCTATTCTCCTTCTATATTAGTATTATTCTAAGGCGTTTAGAGTCTTATGTTTCTTTTATATTAGTATTATTCCATGGCTGTTACACTTAAGTGTTTTTAGAATTCCCCGTCACTTTTTGTTGTAGAGTCTAGATCTTTTGTAAACATGTATGCTTATAAGTCTAGCGTTTTTTAATTTTTCATATCATGTTTAATATCCCACTTTTCACCAATAATTAGAAATCTTACGATGGTCACCGCATTTTATGGATCTTAAAATGGTGTTTACAAACTATTGATAAAAATCATCGCTGTGTAAGTAAAATAGTAGAGGAAATAAAATAGAAATGCCGCGTGATGCAAATAAAGCTATGGAATGCTACAAGGTCAATAAAGAACTTACAAAAAATATTATTATTATTCTAAAACTATAAATAGCATTTGCACAAAAATTTGACAGGGCACAAATAATGTCATTTGCATAATATACTAGGAAGTAGATTCCATTTGACAGGGCACAGATCCCACTCTATGCTCAATATTAGAGAACAGATTCTATTTGACAGGGCACAGATCATGATATGTGCACAAAATACTTAAAAACAGATTCCATATGACAGGGCAGATCATGATATGTGCAAAATATACTTAAAAACAGATTCCATATGACAGGGCAGATCATGTCTATGCCTAATATTAGGAAACAGATTCCAATTGATAAGGCAGAGATATGACCATATGCACTATATCAGAAAACAGATTCCATTTGACAGGGCACAGATCATGACATATGCACAATATTAGGAAATAGATTCTATTTGACAGGACACAGATCATAACATATGCTCATTACACTTGAAAACAGATTCCATGTATCAGAACGCAGAGAATGCTAACAAATGCACAATATACCAGGAAATAGATTCCCTTAGAAACAATACGCTTCATTCATACCAAATGAATTATCAATATATTTATGTGGTTTTGAAATGAAGATGAAAAGGTATTGTTATACCGAAGGTAAAACAATTGTGAAAAGTGCGGTGTGCCGAATAGACTTGATTAAACTAAATCACAGTTTTGATTGAGTTATCAAGTTTTAAGTCAAAAGAGAAAGTAGAGGAAATCCGGGCTGAAACTTCTTAATCATATTTTGGACTTGTGTCACTGAGCTCTAGGTATCTAATGTATATTCTGTACTCTACCTTTCTTAATAATCCCAGCTTTAAAAAGACACTATTCTTTTACAATTTTGATTTGTTTACGTTTCCTTATTTGAACCGTATGCATTGGTTAAATGAAGCGTTTGCTCTATAAGTCCGAATGTTTGCTCTATAAGTCCGAATGTTTGCTCTATAAGTCCGAATGTTTGCTCTATAAGTCCGAATGTTTGCTCTATAAGTCCGAATGTTGCTCTATAAGTCCGAATGTTTGCTCTATAAAGTCCGAATGTTTGCTCTATAAGTCCGAATGTTTTGCTCTATAAGTCCGAATGTTTGCTCTATAAGGTCCGAATGTTTGCTCTATAAGTCCGAATGTTTGCTCTATAAGTCCAAAACCAGTATTTCGTTTGAATTATCGGTTTCAGGTGTTATTTTGACTATTAGAGTGGTTCTCATAAAGTTACATGTATGTCTGATTGTTATCATTATAACTCACAGTGTAGTTATGCTACAAAGTTTAAACTTAGTACAAAAATTAATCTTTAAGTTTAGTTAAAAAAGTAATGACTCAACAATAATACATAAATGCGGAGGAAATATTGGATCAATTTAAACATTTTCACGCATGAACTCCTATAATAACACCAACAAATGCGCCCAGTTTCATCTCAGTTTAAGCATAGTAACAAGTTTCATCTCAGTATCCGCTTAACTTCAAGTTTCATTTTAGTATCAGCATAAGATCAAGTTTCATCTCAGTATCAGCTTAAGGTCAAATTTCATTTCAGTATCAGCATATCAGCATAAGGTCAAGTTTCATTTCAGTATCAGCATAAGATCAAGTTTCATCTCAGTATCAGCTTAAGGTCAAATTTCATTTTAGTATCAGCATATCAGCATAAGGTCAAGGTTCACTTCAGTATCAACATAAGATCAAGTTTCATCTCAGTATCAGTTTAAGGTCAAATTTCATTTCAGTATCAGCATATCAGCATAAGGTCAAATTTCATTTCAGTATCAGCATATCAGCATAAGGTCAGGTTTCATTTCAGTATCAACATAAGATCAAGTTTCATCTCACTATCACCTTAAGTTCATGTTTCATCTTAGTATTAGCTTAAGGTCAAGTTTCCTTTTAGTTCCAGCATATCAGCAGCACATCAAGTTTCATCTAAGTATCAGCATATAATTATCATAAAATTTTATCTTTATAAGTATGTTTATATACTTATACTTATATGTTTATAAAAGGTTGATACACGACTGCAAACCTATAACAATTATGACCTGAAACTCATGACAGTGTGTTTAAACAACTGTAATATAGCATCGGGATGCTTTAAATGTCACATTTAATTTAATACCCACATTTAATTTAATTTCACATTTAATACCCACGAATAAGGAAGCTTAGTCCCGAGCTTGGCAGAATTTTTTTTAAGGGTGAAGTTTGAGTTTCATAGAATTCAGTTTAAAGTCGGAAGAAGTCGGACTTACCATTGATTATTGATTACCACTAATCATTTGAGTATTACAGTAAATATAACTGTATCACCTAATCAACACTGGGACTGTACCTTAACACCGTAAAATAATAGAATAGACAACACTGTGGAGTAACCTTAACACGATGAAAAATAATAGAATAAGACAACACTGTGGAGTAACCTTAAACCCGTGGAGTGATGAAAATAATAGATAAGACACACTGTGGAGTAACCTTAACACGATGAAAAATAATAGAATAAGACACACTGTGGAGTAACCTTAACACCGAAAATAATAGAATAGACAACACTGTGGGAGTAACATTAACACCGATTGAAAAATAATAGAATAAACATACCTTACCGATGAAAAATAGTAACCACTGATAACACCGATGAAAAAATAATAGTAAAAACACTGTGGAGTAACTTAACACCGATGAAAAATAATAGAATAAGACAACACTGTGGAGTAACCTTAACACCGATGAAAAATAATAGAATAAGACAACACTGTGGAGTAACCTTAACACCGATGAAAAATAATAGAATAAGACAACACTGTGGAGTAACCTTAACACCGATGAAAAATAATAGAATAAGACAACACTGTGGAGTAACCTTAACACCGATGAAAAATAATAGAATAAACAACACTGTGGAGTAAACCTGTGAAAAATTAATAGATATGTGGAGTAACCTTAACACCGATGAAATTAATGAATGGATGCTTTTTGAAGATATTACTTGAAAACATCGTTGCAAGGTTACATGCGGATCAATAGCCGTTGTCTAATATATATCAATTTGTATCCCCCCCCCATACTCTTGATAAGCCCGAGGATCAACCTATCTTTCATCTTAATAAAACAGAATTAATAATCAATGTTATTCCTGCTGGTATTTCTCTATAAAATAATAAATATTGAAGAAATATTTTCTTTAAAAAGTAAAATTAAGGCAAAACAAGAATAAAATTGGGAAAAGGGTACTTCGGAACGTTTCGTTTTACATTATTGGATTCGCTACCCTTATCTTTGCCACTTAGGACTCGCTTCAGATTGAGAATTAGACATTATCGCATCATTTTTACTCGTATTAAGTTTTATCCCTGTAGAACAATCACACTGGGAGTTGCTATGAAAACTCACTATCACAGACACAAACACATACATATGCCTATATATATATATATATATATATATATATAATATATATATATATATATATATATATATATATATATATATATATATATTATATATATATATATATATATATATATATAATATATATATTATATATATATATTTATATATATTTAGAGCTTAAAATTAGATCATTTTAGCTGCTATCCCAATTTTCGGTTTTTGTTTACATATATATAAATATATATAATATATATATATATATATATATATATATATATATATATATATATATATATATATATATTTTTCACTTTTCATATATATCCATTTGTTATTAACGAGAATTAGTAATAAATAATTATTTATTTTCTAATGTCGTAACTTTTTATTTACCAACTACTAAGTAGTAAGAAAAAATAACCTGATTCTAATAGTAAATAGTAAAACCTAATTTTTATAGTAAATAACCTAATTAGAATAGTAAATAACCTAATTAGAATAGTAAATAACCTAGTTCTAATTGTAAATATCCTGATTCTAATAGTAAATAACCTAATTATAATAGTAAATAACCTAATCCTTATAGTAAACAACCTAATTCTAATAGTAAAAAACCTAATTCTAACAATAAATAACCTAATTCTAATAGTAAATAACCTAATTCTAATAATAAATAACCTAATCCTTATAGTAAATAACCTACACGTTGTTGGTTATTTAATTTTACCTCACGTTAGTGTTAAAGATAAAAATCATCCCACATTGCGACTAAAAGTAAGACAATTTTTTTTATATAATATTATTATTTGTATTTATTTTCAATTATTTCGTAAAGAAAAAAATAAACAAAAGCAACAAGTATAAAAATATAAATAACAATCCGAAATTTTATATTATCCGAAATTTATATTATTATTATATTATAATTTATATTATTTATATTTATATTATATTATATATATTATATTATATTATATTATATTATATTATATTAATATATATTATATTATATTATATATATTATATTATATAATTTATTATATTATTATATATATTATATTATATATATAATTAATTATATTAATTATATTAATATTATATAATATATAATATTTATTATTATTATATTATATTATATTATATTATATTATATTATATATATAATATATATATTATATATATTATATATATATTATATTATATTATATTATTATAATATATTATATTTATATTATTATTATAATTATTATATATATTATATTATTATAATTATTATTAATTATAATAATTAATTATAATAATAATATTAATAATATTAATTAATAATAATTAATTAATAATTAATTAATAATTAATTAATTAATAATTAATAATTAATAATTAATTAATTAAATTAATTAATTAATTAATTAAATAATGAATTAATTATAAATTAATTAATTAATAATTAATAATTAATTAATAATATAATAATAATATTAATAATAATAATTAATTATTATTAATAATTAATATTATTAATTAATTAATTATATTATATTATTATATTATTAATATTATATATATATATATATATTAATTATATATTAAATAATATTATATATAATATATATAAAATTATATATATTATTTAATATAATATTAATGTTCATTATATAATATTATATTATAATATTATATATATTAATATATATATATTATTATTATATATTATTTTATTATTATATATTATATATATATTATTATTATTATTATATTATTTATTTATAATTTTATTATATATTATTATTATTATATTATTATATATCCGAATTTTATATACTTTCCGTATATTGTATTAACATTCACCAAAAGTTTGATTTAATTAGAATCAAGTTTGGATAGTTTAGTTGGTATATAGTTTAATTTTAGGTAGTATAAAAACTCTAGTCCTATTAATTGGAAGAATAATTGAGTCCGTAGCAATTCACAACAAAGCAATTCCAAATGTAACCCTGGACGTAAAATTAAATACTTAAAGTTTATTTTACACCTGAATAATTTAAACAAATATACTCCATACATTTTTGATGATTAAAACTGGGTTTAATATAAAAATTAACTCCAGGTTTAATTGAAAATAAAACTTAACGTGGGTTATCAAGGGATATGAAGACAGCATAGAGATGTGTATAAAGGTTTGTCGCTACCTAAAGGGGACTTCTAAAGCTTGAAATTTTCATTGTCTAGATAACATATGGGAATCTCTTGCTAATCAGACCCTAACTTTCTCATTTACACGCAACTATATCAATTAAAACTGTGTTCCATTTCAAAACTGGACTTTCCAGACAACTTTCATACTAAAAAGTGTTTTTATTGTTTACTCTATTAACTTATGAAATAATTAAAAACAAATTTAATTAGGTATATTTCAATTGTTTTAGTGTTGGAGACAAACTTTCATAAATATTTTATTACTAGACTTTAAAGTTGTTTAGCCTGGAATATTATTATTTGTCATACATTTGGGATGTGATATACTTCGTTCACACGTGGGGATTCAACCCTGTGTTCAACTTCCTTGGGGGTTTTTCCCTTAGTGTTCTAAAGTTTTTTTTAACCTATAGCTTACTCCGATAATTAGGGAGTTGAGTTTTTGGATTAAACCACGCGTTCTAACCCGTTTATACGACAACTACCGGGAGGTTGAACCTCATAGGGTGTTGAACACGGAGTTGAACCCCCTGCCAATCCCCGCGTGTGAACAAAGTAATTACTGGTGTTCAGGAAATGACAAATTGCGCTCTGAGCGAAGGTTTTCTGTAATTTTGGTCTTCATAAAGATTTTTGCGGACTTTCAGCAAATGCAGCAGCAGGTAATAAGAATATTAACAAGAATCACAAATAAAACAAGAACAAGTAATTAAAAAAATTAAACATAACGCATGTATTAGCTAAGTTTAGTAAAATTTCGAAATAACACTTTTCTCATATTATTAAAACTATAAAACGAACAATTAAATATAATAAATGTCTCTAATAGAAACGTAAGAAAAACAAGTGGTTTTTATGAATACTTTGGGTTACGGAATAAAACATCGCAGGGAACACAGAGTTTAGCGGTTGATGTAGCGTGGTGTTAAAAATACCCCAAAACTCCAAGGGGTACCTGACAAATCCCCAGACATCTATCCAAGCCTTCATTACCCCTCTTACCACACATTTCCATATTATCTAAATTATTATTACTTTTTTCTTTCTTCATTTCCTTTTTACGGTTAGAAAAACAAAATAATTTAAATAGTAAGTCGTGAATACGTTAAAATATTGCGAATTGAAAAAATTGTATCAGGTAAACAACATGTATATTTTTCACTTTTCCTCATTTATACTGTTGGTATTATAGAAAAAGTATTGTGTTTGAAAAAAATTCCGAAACCGGGATGAAACCGAAATTATCCATTCCAGGTGTTTTAAAAGCCTCCTGAGTGGTTTTCACAAAATTGTCTGTCTGTATGAGTGTTTGATATCATCGTAGCTCCTAGGTATTTATGCTAGAGATTTGAAACTTAGTACAAAAATCAGTCTACAGCTGTAGTTCTGCTATTCAGAAAATAATTTTATTATGACGTCTTTAACCGGCAATAATGACACAACGAAATTTCAAAAAATCATAAAAAGCGGAAAATTTTTGCGATTGGATGGAGATTTGGCACGCATATAGGCAAGTAAAATAATAATAATAATAATAATAATAAATAATCTTTATTTCAAAATTTGTTTTACAAGCATTACACAACAAGGTGAAACCTTACAACAGTATAAGCCAAATTTTACAATATATAACATAACAAATTTAACACTGACTTTCTTTATCTTCTAATAAATAGATAAGTGGATCTGTAAAATAAAGGGAATATTACTAAAATATTTTCTTCAAAAGTAATAACGCGAACATAATAACTAGGTTAAAGATCACAGCTCAATGTTTCTTAAGAATAGAGTAAAAAATAACTAAATAAGTTAATAAATTAATAAATTAAGGAATAAAAATACATGCTAAAAAAATTATAAGACAAATAAAAGATTAGAAGGCATACTCTTAGTATAAATAATAACTCTAACAATGAAATAAATAATAGGATTACAATATTTAAACTAATTACCAATAACTAAAAATTAACTATATATAAATAATAAAAAATAAATTAACTAAACAATATTTTAAAAACTTAAAATGAATTAAAGATTTAAGTAATTGCTTTCAAGAAGCCAATATTTTAAAAGCTTTTTATTGAAATTATTTTTTTCGGTGATAAGATTATTTAAGTTAGCTTTAAAAAAATTTATTAAATAATTATAGAAATGAACTGATATATAGGTACTGCTACATTTAAAAACTTGAATATTTACTTTAGGCAGCTTCACCATGCCTTTTGTTGATGATCGAGTTATTCCTAGGTTATGATTATTACTAAGCTTAATATAATATAATTGAGCTAGCCTTAGCTTATGCAGGTAAGTCAAAGGAAGATAATTCATGCTTTTAAATAATGGATAAGACTTATGTTGCAAGTCTTTAAAATAAATCAGCTTAACAAAATGTTTTTGTGCGACAACAAGAGAATTTAAATTTGTTTTGTAAGCACCTCCCCACACACTGAGTCCATAGGTCAATCTAGAGTTAACAAGAGAATAATAGATTTGTATTAGAATTTTTGAACTTACAAAGTTTCTTATATTTCGAAATACTCTTAATAATCTGTTGAGTTTAGATCTGGTATGCTGTATGTGGCATTTCCAATTCAAATTTGAGTCAACATATAAGCCAAGATATTTTGTGTTGGCACAAGAATTTATTGATGGACACTTACAATTTGCTTCAATGCAGTGAGGAGAATGAAATTTTAAATTAGTTCGAAATTGAGAATTGTTTTTCGGAGAAAAATAAATGTAAACAGTTTTGTTTACATTTAATGCCATTCTATTATTGCTCAACCAAAGAGCTAACATTTTCAAATCATGATCGATGCAGGCAATAAGCTCATCGCAAGATTTTGCTTCGAAGAAGTAGGCAATATCGTCTGCAAAGCCAGTGTGCTTTGCTTTGCAAAGCAGCAAAAAGACTAACGTGTGCTAGGTTTCATCTCATTGTCAGCATTATTTCATTTTTTATCAAATAATTACTTGTATACGATTTTAAAAAAAATCGGGAAAGAATTAAATGAAATAAAATTTGCCACAAGTATATTACTTTACGTAATAAATAAGTACACAAGGTTTCGTTTTAATACGACAAGTATATCCATGATTTTTGTTGGAGCATAAAAGTTAAGCAGCATTGTGCGTGATCAGTGCTATATAGGTGACCACTCAAATAAAACGGATGCATTTGAGGACGAGTGCATCGAGTCTGAAGACATGGTGCAGTATAAATTTGGTGAATTGTATATTCTCTTAGTTTATATAAATAGTATTTGTTGTAAAAAGATTTCGCCAACTTGAAATACCCAATACCCAACTGAATAAAATAATATCCTACCTAAATATAAAATACCCGCCTGATGTGATTCTTTATATTAAAATCAATAATATGCTATTAAGTTTAAATTATTCCAATTTTTCAACATACTTCATAAATATTTAAGAAAAATATATCACTTATATAATACAGTCATTATATTATTGTTAGACCTATATATTTTCATGTTACAAATAATGAATCATATGTTGTTGATGTAGTCGTTATAAACCACTAATTTTTTATATCAGAGGAAATATTCGGGAGATCAAATTAAAATATTGCAGATTTCACAATTTTTCCTTGCTTTACCAAACAAACCCTTCCCTCGTTCCAAATTTCAAGTTTCTACGATTATTAGAAGTGCCTTAGAATTATGATGAGTGAGTGAGTGAGTCAGTCAGTCATGGTCGAAATTAGCCATTTTCAAAGCGAAATTTCTCGTGTTCTATAATTGATAAAGAATTGTAATTTCACAAGTATTATTGCTCTGATATAATCTTTGCGTCAGCCAAATCGAAAGATTCTAGGTTTATCCATTCAAAGATTTAAAGATACAAGGGGGTAGAAAATGCTCTGAATTGCTTCGGGAAAAGGGTGTCGTCAGTGCATGGACTTGGCTGGGGCACTGCCGTGCCCCCAGATCAAATCATAAACAAAATTTGCTTCGGTGCATCAGAAATATAATAAACCACTGTGTCTATTGCATCAGCAGATGCATCAGAATCCACTATGTCAATTGCACTAGCAGCTTCGTCAGAACCCACTATGTCTGTCGCATCTGCAGAAGCACCAGAAATCACAATGTGTATTGAATCGGCAAAGGCATCGGAAATTGCAATCTCTGTTGCATCAGCAGTTGGATTAGAAGTCACATTGTTTGTTTCTTTTAAACATATTTTACTGTAGTGCTTTTTAAATATCATAATGTAACAAACTTCACTTAATTTTCTAATAACATCCACCAATTCACTAAATATATGTAAAATAGTGGGTAATTATGCTAAAAAGTTGTGAAAATATATAGTTCGGTAAAAAGCAAAGAAAAGCAAGTAAGTAGCTTCTCGTGATAAATGGTAGAAATGGTTTTGCCAGTGTCAGTTGGTTTATTTTAAGTGCACTTTGGGCCTATACAGGTGAAAAAAGATATAGGAGACAAGGGTTAAGACTATAAGACAACACATATCTGGGGTCAGGCAACACTGGCTGGGGTTATCCCAGACGCTTTATTCTTTCTATTACTCTGAAAGCACTCTCAAGTGATTAGTAAAAACAGACTCAGTAATAAACTTTAAAAACAATTGTATCTTTTAGGAACGTATATTATTATGAGGAAGTGGCATGTATATTGTTAAATATACACATAAAATAACTAAAATTCAACCAGCTCTACTCCTTTAGATAATGAGCTGAAATAAACAGTTAATAAGTTAACAATTAATCAAATGGAACAAATTAATTTAACAAATTAATAAAATGGAAGTTAACACTTCCATTTTTGCGAAATGTCATAGACGAAAGAATAGAAAAGAAATCTTTGATGTACAAACCCTTCGATTTTTCTTAGCTTATACAAAATGGTAATCTGGATATAAGAGTATTTTTATCAGCAAAGGTTGACTTTAATTCTGAAGATCGTTGTCCTTCTGATTGTAATTCGCCTATAATAAGTCTCAGTTCTAGAAATGTAAGATAGAGAAAACTTTGCAAAAAATATTAAGACAGTTAAGACAACGAAAATTTCTTTATCTTCTTCTCATAACTACGTAACTTCTTTAGATAGATGCTCCACTTTTACCACTGGTTGGCTACTTAGAATAATACTAATATAGAAGGAGCACAGGACCGTAAACACAATGTAATTCTACTGATAACACGAAAGCCGGTTGACTGGTGGACTTAAGTAGGGATACCACCCTAACAACAACACATTATTTTATAAATGTGTTATGAATGTCTACTAATGACAAGATTTTAAGTAACAAATAAAATAACTTAAAAACCTAGCTAAGTACTTAATAAAATCGGTCTTAGATAGCAAAAGGGTAGCGGAATACTAGAATCTACATTTAGTTGACGAGGACTACGAGGATTTATTATAATTTTAATTAAAAAACGTTAAAATACAAATTTAAATTGCTTAATAAATTGTAATGCACCAATATTTAAATTATTTTTTATGATTAATGAATCATTAATAAATAAATCAATCGGAAATATTGCCAACTTCGTTAAAAAACATTTTATTTTGTCAGGTTGACAGCATTACTTAAGACCACCAGGGAACCGGCTTTGCTCCTTCTATACATAGTATTATTCTAAGGCTACAACAAATACGATTTGTTGACTTGTATTGATTTAATGGCTCTAAAATTACTTAATATTTTTTTTAAATTCTCCCTTCAAGTTTTTGCTCTCCACAAGTTTTCTGAGTTTTTTATTCTCAGCATTCTACTTACCGTCGTATTCTAAATAATATGTAAGTTCATTACGTGGTCACTTATCATCAGAGGGTAATTTAGGTATCATAAGGAAATAAACTGATTTATTATTCCCAATCTTATTCAGATATAATATGGTCAATACATCCTTGCCAAACAACAGGTAACCATTTCAACTAGTAACAGTGGCAACCCCTGTACCCGCGTATCGTAAATATATGTTTACTGTTCTTTGTATTTGACCACGTGGTATATTCTGATCCTTTCTTGATACCAAAACATATTTAAACGTAATATATCACACACATCATATCATAAAGGGTAAAAAATAAAAAGAAATACACATTAGATCAATTTTTGAGACAACAATAAGAGTATTAAGTCTTAAATGGTCACTTGTAATGCCCGACATTGCTATAATATGGTATATTTATAAGGGTGGATAAAGATCATTGGCTCTTAAAATACGTCATATTTTTTTTTTTTCTCTATTTAAATACATTTCTTGTCTCTAAATTCTTGTATCCCGCAACTTTTAAATTCCCGTGATTTCTTTATTCTGATATTTATTTATTGTAAATAAAAATGATAAGTATTTATTTGAAATCAGCCTATAGCATTTTTCCGTGGTCTGTTGTCCACGGAAATTTAATACCAAAATACGGAAATTTAGAAGATGTTCCAAGCCAAATTATTGAGACAAGAAAATATTTGTGTCGAAAAATTTATTATAAAAGGCAAATGGCATATAATGAACTATGATCGCGTAGTATGTTGAAAACTTACTAAAATTATAATAAATAAAACTATGAACACAAGAAAGTACCGAATGCCACTAGTGGATTAAACTGTTTGAAAAGAAATCAGCTCAAAATGTACAATCGTTAGTCATTGAGCATCCGCAGCAACGAACCCAGACTCTGCTCCATAGCTGACTCTACTTGAAGATGCAAGCTCCGATTAGTTGATGAGTTATGTTGGTTTTAACTCACTTAAGATTAGGATGATGATCTTCATGACGAGTCGGATCATTTCGCGTTTAACTCCAACGCGGTTGAAATTAGTTGATTTTAAACTCAACCCTACTTGAATTCGGTTTGTGTTCAATTCCAAATTTGATGAGCGGAGATCAACTATATTGGAGTTCAACAAAACAACTAATCCAGCAATTGGAGAATATAGATGACGGTAGAATAAAGTTGTTGGACCCTTTTTAAAAACCATATTTCAGACGTCTGTTACACGTTAATTATGGATTTGCTATGATGATTTACATTCTATGATGAGTTACATGCTACGATTGAGGTATATTATGAATTCCACAAACAAAATTTTATTGTTATAACAATAGTTTTACAAGACGAGCATAAAAATATTTACAATAAAATTTTGGCCAAAAGTGATTAAATTCTTTTAGTTTGGTTAAAAACATAAAACGGTTATGTATGGTTAAACTTTTAATACGGCTCAAGCTGACCATATTTAAGTGGTCAAGGTGAAATCAAAGCAAGCTCGTCTCTCCGTGTCGTCTCATAAACTGACCCAATGATTTTTTAAATACCTTTTTTTCATTTTATCATTTTAATAATAAACAATATTAATAACTTTAAATATGTTTGTATAAACTTTTTAAAAATTATTTATAACATAATTTGTTAAGTAAACACTAAATATAATTAAACATAACGTATAAAATATTACAATGACTTCGTAATTTTTCAAATCGAAAGGAGATAAGTCCAAAAAATAAGACCTAATATTGACCTAATATTGGTCAGTATTAAGTACTTGATTGTTCCCTAGATTCTTATCTAGGTTTGTCCATATTTTTCCCTTAAAAATATGCATGAGCTATAAAACACAATTTTTAATCTTTCGAGGGATTTTGAGGTGTCTTAATTCTTTTATCTCCAGACAGTGTGTAATGTAAAGTTTATTGACTAGTTTTTAGGGAGTATAAAGAAGCACTTTTCACTCCCAAGGGGGAAAAAGTGTTTTCTATCAATGGGTTATTAGAACCAATTGTATCATTTTTTTAGGGGGGTGGTATTCTCTAAATTTATACAGGTTATACTGATTAATTTTAGTAATTTTCCCGGGGGGTGACACCTCTAAAATTTATAAGGGGGATCGACCAACAAATTTTTATTTTATTAGCTCAAATTCTGTTTCAGGCCAAAAAAAGTTGTTTGGAGCAATAAAATTTTTTTTTTGTAGCAGCACCCCCAACATTTATAAGGGGGACCCGACCAAAAAAATGTATTGGCTTTGAATCTGTTTCAGGTCAAAAGAAGTAATTTGGAGTAATAATTTTTTATTTTTTAAGGCAGCACCCCCCAAATTTATGAAGGGGTCCGACCTAAAAAAAGTAGAATAAAACGCAACAAAACGTATTAAAATAAAATCAACGTCTGGAGATAAAATCTTGTATGCACCTTAGGAGTATAATTCTATTTTTTCTTTCACAATTACCTCCCTCGGCTTCGTCTCGGGAGTTAATAGTCATAACTCCCTCAGCTTTTGCCTTAGGAACCAATTAACTGCTCAGGGAAATAATAGCATTCTCCCTTAGTGCATAAATAACTATTTAAATGATATACATTAAGCGTGTAAGTAACTCAATATTGCCTATGGCCCATGTAAAACTAGGCCCTGGGGCTCAGTTACACACAGGCAATTGGTCTTCACTTCTGCCACTTCGATTCTGCTACTTCTTTTATCAAAGTGAACATTTATAAAACATATCGATAAAATATTGACAAATTGTAGAAAACCAAAACAACACATAATCAGGTTATATTTAACTTTACAATATTCTAATGCCATGAAATATTGTGATAAATGTATTATATTTACATATTCACAATTATTATACAATTACAACATAGAACATGTCTTAGTGATTGTAACATTACAATGTTAGATTTAAAGCATTTAGATAAACAGTGACTCATTCAGCTCTTTTAGTGCCTTATGTTGCACAAAGGCTTTTTTATTTCACAGAAAATTAAATTATAGGTATTTAATAATATTTTATTATTATGTTACACTATTTTATTATTTTAAAATATTCATTTGTTGATTTGTGCAAACTCATTTACATTCTTGAATCTCATTAAATTTTTTTGGCATTATTTTGCCATTAAGCAATTAAATACTTAGGCATTTATTAGCTAAAAGAGCTATATGTACCAGTGCTTCAATGACATTAATAGGCTCAAAAAAATAGGTTTGCAGTAGGTTAGCATCTAATGTATATGGGGTCCTTGGAATAGGAACAAAGCATATCAAATATTACTTAAAACGAGAGTTGTAAAAAAGTGAGGGTCAATCATAAAGATGTATTAATAGAGGCAGTCAATCAGTTGTTTATAATGAATGACTAATTCTATAAACCAAACACATCGTGAATGATTATACCTATATTCCGTCCAGTCTGAGGTTTATAACCTAAAACTAAAGTAATATATAAACCAAATAGGGTAACTCCTATACAAACCTGTGTGAAAAATTTCAGACATGAGTGATCAGCTGATAGCTGGCACAAAAATAAAAAATAGCTAAAATTGAAATAACTGCGCTTGCGCCTTTTAGGATTTACGTTTTTTTACTTAATTTTATTGGCAACCCTGATAACATTAGGTGAGTTTTACTTTTTATCGTGTTTTCGTTCTGTAATTTGTACGTGTGATAGTTTTGTATTAAATTCTGTGAAACAATTGTTACAATGATTTAGTTAAAGAAAAAGAAAAAGTATAGTAAAGGTAAATCACATATTTTTATTGATTTTGAATAACATACAGACAACAGCCTTAAATATAAGTTAAAATTACGATTGCTTTTATTATATTCAAACATTTTTGTTTAAAGGTTTTAATTACTAATTAAAATTAATATTTGAAGGGGAAAGACTATTAATATCACTCGTAAAAAAGTACTAAGTTAAGAAGTGCACACGAAAAAAAAGTCCAAGTTGCCGCTCGTTGGAAGTAATTTAAACAAACCAAGTATTTAAAGATTTACACTTAAACCTTTATTGGATGTGACAAAACGTATTTCTAAAAGTAATTATTAACATTTTATATTAAAATGTACAAATAAATGCAAGTTTGTTACATTTACTTGGGTAAAACAAAATGGCCGCGTCCATGAAAAATTTGAGGCAACTCCCTGGTGGACAAAATGTAAACTACATGCCAGGTTTGACAGAAATCGCTTTTGTTTCCCTACTTGGTTTATATATTACTTTACCTAAAACTAACTGCTTTATTTAATGAATTGTTTTTAATAAAATATTAACATGTTCTGTTAGTTGTCAAGGGTGCCATTTATCACTTAAAACTAATTCCACATTTTATAAAAAATTAAACACATATAATTTTTTAAAGACATGTTTTAATTATACCTTGTTTAATAACAATATATTATTATTATATATATATATCAATATAATACAATATATTATATTGTGATATTAGACAAATAATTTTAATTATTCTTTAAAAAGAATAATTGTTGATA
The DNA here is from genome assembly GCA_018340805.1 of Microvelia longipes. Taxonomy (NCBI): domain Eukaryota; kingdom Metazoa; phylum Arthropoda; class Insecta; order Hemiptera; family Veliidae; genus Microvelia; species Microvelia longipes. The sequence goes on along the minus strand of JACMZG010001893.1, from coordinate 30,980,115 downwards.
ATAATTGACATTTTTTCTTTTAAAGACAACATGTTTTTAAAAAATTATAGTTCTTTTTCTTATATAAAATGTAGAATTATCACAAAATCTTGGTTGAAACAACTTTGTTAAAACTAATTACATTAAACAAAATGTCGATCGTAAAATATAATAGATTCTGTTGGCCGACTGTTTTAACACATTAAACTAAGTACATAAAATAAATAATCTACCGTAACGAATGAATAGATTCTGTTGGTCAACTGTCATTTATTCATTAAACTAATAACATACAACAAATAATGTATTGAAACGATTATATATTCTGTTCGTCGACTGTCTGTAGACTTTTGTCGATACGTGTGACAATACAATACCTTAAACTAATTACATAAAACAACAAAAAGATACAAATAAAAAGTTCTCGAAATTTGGTATCCGTTAAGTGTGACATCAACTCCCTGGTACTAGTTTTATCCAATAAGTAGTCAATCATAAAAGAATATTGAATTTTCTTGTTCGTCAGGCGAGCCAATAATAACGGAAAACTAATTATATATAACAAAGATTTAATAATACATGTTGATCAGATTGCGATGGTCGCCTAGTATGATATTAACTACCTAAAAGTAATTTGATAAAACTACGATTCTGGTTGTCACGTCAAGTGTATGAAAGGTTAATAAATAAGTATTATTTGCAATAAACTAAGTCTAGGGTGAAAGACAAGTTGATTCCGTCGTTAAAGTATTAATTACCTAAAATTCGTCTAATTAATCAAACCCTTAGTAAAGAAAATGAATGTCCTTAGTTATCAAGTATTGGGTGAGTTCTGACTTACAAATATTTGTGTAAAACAATTTCATTATAAATGATGATAAGATCCGTTGGTTGTGAAATATGGCATGGACTGCCTGAAACTTTTTTGAAAGTCTGTTATAAAATAAAACTAAATATTTATGGATCAAAGGAGTAAAGAATGATATTATTTCCCAGAGCAATTAGTTGCTTCCTAAGGAGGAAGACGAGGGAACAAATGAATTTGACTCTCAAGGCATAGCTGAGGAAGTTATGACAGTTAACTCACGTGGGGATAGTAAATCTAAGGAAGGTAATTATTGCGAGGGAAACATTTCATTTTCTCCCGTGGTACCTACTAGATTTGATGTCTAGACGTTGACGTGATTTAATTATTGTTATATTATGATTTTCATACGTTTTGTTTGATTTAGTTTTTATTTTATGGTCAGGTCCTCCTAATAAATTTTGGAGGTGGCTTTCCCAAAAAAATAATAATTATTGCAATATTATACAATATTGCTCCAGACGACTCCTTTTGGCCTGAAACGGATGTTTAAAATGGATGTACAAAATAGTTTTTATTACCGAGGGAGAAAAAGTAACTTTTTGGTCCCCACGGAGTAAAAAATAAATTTTTCATGTCTATAAAGAGCTTCTTTAATCCTAAAAAAACTAGCCATTAAACTTTATACTTACTTCGTTCACACGCGGGGTTCGGCTCAATCCCCACCTTTTTTTACCTATAATTTAGAGAGTTTCAGGGTTAAACCCCATGTTCAATATCGTCGACAATGTGTTCGACCCTCACGGCAACTGGTGGGGGGGGGGTTGAACCTCCTAGGGGGTTCAACGCGTGGTTAAACCCCCTACTAATCCCTGCGTGTGAACAAAGTAATTATTCACCGTCTGGAGATAATTTAATTTTCTTTATCTCCAAGTGTGACAACCATTAATGATTATAAGCTATTATACAACAAAAAGTCCATTACAAAAAATAAACTGTTTCCATTGGTCTTATGTCATTTTTTTACTTAAAACTTAATTATATAAAAATGATTCGATCTTAATATACTAAGTAACGATACTTTTATTATATATTTTATAATATAAAAAACATTTAATAGAATTAATTTGGCACTACATACATTTTTTTTATTGAGGTACATAAATGAAAATTAAATAGTGTACCACTTGAAACAAGTGTTACACTTGTTTACAAGTGTAACAAATAAGTTATGTTACACTCCTTTGGCTCTTTTGTCCAAAGGAAATTCGCTAAAAATACTTTATGTCGCTATTTTGATGTCTATGGACCTTAGTTAATTAAGGTCAGATTTTGACCTAGTTAACGTATGTCGTCAGATCCCAGGTCTGAATGTTTTCAATCTGCCATATTAGATTTGGCATCGGTAAAGATCTCTTTAAATATGAGTAATGGTCCAGACTGTTTATTCCAAAGATATATAATTGGACATCATAATAATAAGTAACAGCGTCCTCCGTAGTAAAGGTCTTTAACGCGTCAGTATTTATACACAGGCCTTTGACTCCACGGAGGTCTGGGGGTTCGCATCTCAAGTTACGCTCTCAGTTTATATGGGATTATTATTACGCGGGGTTTGGCAGGGGGTTTTAACCTCAAATGTCCACACGGTATTTTCCAACCTATAGTTTAGACTCTACCCTGATAAAAAATGAGTTTAAAAGTTGAACCCTAACGGTTCGAAATACTATCAAAGCGTAATGGTTCCTGCAGGGGTTATTCCTGATGAGCCGAAAAAATCTAAATGGCCAATAATATTATATAATAATTATAATATGTTTATAACATTGTACAGGGTGGAACATTGCAGATGCACATACATTAAATCCTTAAAAATCGGTAACGGGGTACCTCGGACATTTTCCTCATCACATCGGATTCGCTACGCTCATCCTCCATACTTCGACTCGCTACTCATCCTCCATACTTCGGACTCGCTACGCTCACCTCCATACTTCGACTCGCTTGGCTCGTCCTCAGGATATACTAGTCGTTAAATATACTGCCACACCTCTTCGGACTGGCTTTGCTCGTCTCAGCTAGAAAATACATACATACGACAGACAACTTTGTTAAAACCACTCAAGAGGTCTTAAAAACGCCTGAAACGGATAATTTAGGTGACAATCCGGTTTCTATTTATTTGGCTAACTCAATACTTTTCCCATTTCCTACGATATAAATAAGGAATGTTTAAATTAAATAGTACAACGGTGATTTTATTGTAAATAAATAACAAAAATAATAACATTTTAACTTACTTATGAGTAATTGAATAAGTTATAAGGTATTTAGAATTATTAGTCTGTTATAATATCATACTTAATTTAATAATACTCTTCTTATATTATTAAATTGAGTATAAATCTTATATATATCTTATAAATATTCTTATGTATAAATTGAGTACTTATACATAAGTACTTAATTTTTTATTAAAATACTTCGTTATAATACTTAATAAACAGAAAGTTGAACTTTATGTTGCCACTTTGAAATACTGAGTCGTCTTAATTAAATGTATTTTTTTTTTTAAACTTAAATTGGTATAATGAGATAAAAATATTATTGAGTAGTTTAGTATTATTTTACAACTTATAGCATTATTTATATAAAACAGTTATATGAGGAATTTTCACATTATGTTTTCAATTGATTACAATCAGATATAATACAATTTAAGATTTTTTTACAATGATGTCACCGTCGTATCAAACTTAGAGTAACGTATCGAATTAAAGCACGCCCGAGCATGGTGTTTAAGTTGCATTATCTTTCACCTGATAATGATAAGGACGATCGCGATAGCTACTAAATATATCGATTTCCGACTAATCGATGATTTAGAAGGTAAAGCGTCCCAATTATCTCTGGTCAAGTCTTCTGAACATCTTCCTAATGTTTTCAAGTTCACACTGCACTTATTGGTTTACCGTGTAGAAAAAAGGTGAAATACAAAAATTCTTGGCACTAAACTCCGATGTGGAACCGTTGGCTAAAGGTCCTTCGATTAAAACGTGTAAATGGCAGTCGCAAGGGAAGTGGTTTGAGGTCACGTTCAACGCTTCTACTCCTTCTAGAACTATGGCACCCGGTAGAGGGTTTTCTAACAGATGATTACCTTGGAGTCTCAGAATTTTCACTTTGGCTTCTTGTAGTATGTACATTTCCTGAATAGAATCGATTTTATTGTTTAAAAGATTTATACTGTTTATGTACTGCATACCTTGGAAAGCGTTCGGTTTGATGACGCCTAAATCGGATTCTTGGATGGATAAGACGTGGACGTGTGTCAAACCTCTGAACGTGTGTGCTTTGAGAGCTGTAAGATCCATGAAAGAAAGTTTGATCAGACCGACGGAATCTAATCCCATGAACGCGTCCGGTTCAATATTTTTGATTCCCGAAGGTAAAATCAAATGTTCGACGTTCGTAAGACCGGAAAAGGCCGAAGTTTCTATTTTATGAAGTGGATTACTGTTAAGGAGTAGCAATCTTACATTGGACGTCCCTGCGAAAGCGTATCCTTCTATCTTATGAATCTTATTGTGCCCCAGAAGAATAGCAGTTATATTTTGTAAGGCTGCAAATGCAAATTGAGTAATTACAGTGAGGGGAGTATGTTGTATAGAAAGTTCTCTCAGCCTTGGTAGGCCTCTAAAAGCGAATGGTCTAATGACCGTTATGTTGTTTCCGTCCAAACTCAACTTTCTTAAATTGCGTAAACCATTAAATGCATCGCTTCTGATCAGTGGAAAGTAGTTCTTGGTGAGACTCAGGTGCTCGACTGTGGTCGGAAGAGCTGTTACAGGAATATCAGTAAGCCCACCTGTGTTACACAGCACCTGCAATACATACATGACATGAGCTATATGAGTAACACGACATGAGCTGTACGAGTTATGACATGAGCTATATAAGTAACATGACATGAGCTATATAAGTAACACGACATGAGCTATATGAGTAACATGACAAGAACTAGATGAGTAACACGACATGAGCCGTACGAGCATGAGCTATATAAGTAAATGAAATGAAGCTATATGAGATTATGAACGTACGAGTTATGACATAGCTATATAAGTAACATGAATGAGCTATATGAGAAAACATGACATGAGCTGTACGAGTTATGACATGAGCTAAATAAGTAACATGACATGAGCTATATAAGTAACATGACATGAGCTATATGAGTAACATGACATGAACTAGATGAGTAACACGACTGAGCTGTACGAGTTATGACATGAGCTATATATGACATGAGCTATATAAGTAACATGACATGAGCTATATAAGTAATGACATGAGCTATATGCGAAACATGACATGAGCTATATGCGAAACATGACATGAGCTATATGAGTAATGGCATGAGCTATATAAGTTATGGCATGAGGTATATGAGTAACATGACATGAGTTACATGGCATGAGCTTTGCATAATAACATGACTTAAGATGGCTTAGTAACATAGCTTTGCATAATTTCTAAACTGTTTTGCTTTATTATTTTAATTAGTAGTGAATATTAACTACTAATTATTTAGAACTATTCATTAAATTATTAAATATACATATATACATCACCAATAACATTAGATGAAGATTATACAACGAAGCAATATACATCTATATACTCTAATCTGCTCTCTTAACATATTAGAATTACCTTTAAGTTTAAACGCAAGCTTAAAGATAATGAATTAAGTTAACTTTTGATTTATAACTTTATAAAAACATAAGTCGAACTCAATCTTAAGTAACATGATAAGTACATAAAACCAATACCCAAACTCCACCTATCCCAACCATTCATTTTCTTAAAAAGTTTGCTTTTGTGCAATATTTAGGATAAATATAAAATTTTAAAACAACTTAAAGGTGTAAGAAAAAAGAGATAGGTGAAAAAGGAAAAGTTAATTGTATTTTTATGGTATAAGAACTGTATTCAGGTAAATAGTATAAGAAAAAGACAACGTGTCTAGAAAGGAAATATGTCAGACCCCGAGCTCCGGTTTCTTCTTTATAACACTTGACGCTATTTCATCTGTGTCCGTATACTCGTACACTTTATTTCTCATATTTCTTACATCAAAATAAAAAATGGGTGACTTAACAAGCATATAAACTGTTTAGTAAAACAAAATCAAATGGTCCAAGAGCCGGACCTAAAAAAATGTTACTTATTTTGTACTACTTCAAACCTTTTCTTAAAATATACTTTCAATTATGAAGAAAAAAATCGCACATATAGACGCTCGACAGAAAGTATAAGGGTTTCGAATATTATCTTCGAAACCCTAAAAACATAGTCTGCCTATCCAGAGTGCAGCGCTTTATATGATTTCGCATGCTCAAAATATCATAAAATCGCATAAAGTTCAGTTTTCTTGAAATAAGTGGTTCCTCTGGGTCGTGTGCAAAACATGAGAGAACATTTTTTCAAATGTGATAAAAGCGGATGACTACAGCCAAAGTTATGGCTCCTTCAAAATCACCAAAAATGGTGAATTTATGCTGTCAGCGAATTTCTTTTTATAAAAACAGTGTCTTTTTGTGAATTTTTTTGGCAATTTAACAAATTTTATACCTTTAGTTTTAGTCATTCGATTTTGACGAAGAAACACTTGTTGTATAAGCAACTTTATCAGCTTTAAATAATGTTTTCTTCATGTTTTGCACACGACCTACAGGGAACCACTTATTGCAAGAAAACTGGAATTTGTGCAATTTTCTAATATTTTGAGCGAACGTATTCATATGAAGGGCTCCGCTCTGGATAGGCAGACTATGATTTTCCTTCATAATTAAAAGTATATTTTCAGTAAAATTTGGTTTGAAGTAGAACAAAATGAGACACATTGGACTAAAAGAATATATCTTAACGAAAAGTATTATTAAATGTAATTAATGGATATTTTACATTGAAACAAGACCAAAAGAAGGAAATTATAAAAGAGACAGTTTACATCGTATATAATTTTCTGCTTTTCCTCATATATATGGTTAGTATAAACTGGGATTTCACACACACACACACACACACACACACACACACACACAACAGACAAAACACATGAAACTGTTTATTCTGGTGAAATCCCGGATTGGGATTCGAGTAAGTATATTGTTCGAATTTATTACTCTTGCAATACACCTTCTGTACAAATGAGGAAAATAAAGTGAAGATCCAATGAAAATACGCGCAGCGTGCAACATTTCACATGCATTAACATTAAAACCTTAAAAATTTTGGAAGAAAGTGTCCCAGACTTTCGAAAATGATTCTTACCCTCTGTAAGTAGACCCGTAGGAGTTCAAATTTATCATTCTATATTTTTTATCTTTTACACAGTTATGGTATCTCTGTTATATTACGAAACATGGTTAAATCCGTTGACAGCGATGGAGCTTAAAATCACAGTGGTTAAATCCGTTGACAGCGATGGAGCTT